>PISX010025869.1:0-25463 GCA_004024625.1 Mellivora capensis | reverse complement strand
CACAAAAAACAAACATCTGTTCTTTTGTTGTAGAATACAGTGTTCTGTGGAGAACATTTACATGAAGCTTAATGATACCTGTCTTCAGGTCATCTATTTCCTTATTGATATTTTGACTGCTTGATCTATCTCTTCTTAAAAGAAGCCTGTTGATGTATCCTACTATAATAAATTCTATTTCTCCTTTTAATTCTGCACAATTTTGCCTCATCTGTTAAACACTGTGTTGTCAGGTATATATATGTTTAGGATTGTTATGTATTCTTGAGTCATTGATCCTCTATGTCATATGTAATGTCTGTCTTTATTCCACAAGTCTGTGTTCTGTGAGATTAATGTAACTACTCTGTGTCATTTTTAATTAATGTTAGCATGATATATCATTTCCCTCTTTACCTCTCTTTTACTATTCACCTATCAAGTATTTATGTTTGAAGTGAATTTCTTGAAAACAACATTTAGTGTGGCTTAGTTTTTTAGTTTTTCCTTTTGTTTTTCTTCTTTAAATCCCTCTTGACAATCTCTGTTTTTTCATTGCTATATTTAGAACATTCACATTTAAAGAAATTATTCATATATTTGGATTAATAACTACCGTTTTGTAACTGTTTTCTGCCCATTGCTTTTTTTTTTCTTTGTTTCTTTCCTCCTTCATTTTCTGTCTTCTCTTAATTTAATTGGGCATTTTATATGATCTTACCTTTATCTCTTAGCATATCAAGTATACTTCTTTTAAAAATAATTTTATTGGTGTTCAACATACATTTATAAGTAATTTAAGCCCACCACCAACACTATACTGCTTTATGTGGAAGGTGGGTATCTTACAACATATTATTGTCAATCCCTCTCTCTTGTATTTAATTACATCATTTCATTCATTTCACTTATTCATATGCTATAATTACTAAGCATGTGTTTACTAGTATTATTTAAACAGTTATATTTTAGAACAATTAAGAATAAGAAAAATAAAAGATTGCATATTACTTTCATTGACATCTTCTCTATTGGGTTTCCTTGATTTATGTAGATTTCAAGTTTCTTGCCTACATCATTTTTCCTCTCCTTGGGAATTTCTTTTAACATTTCTTATAGGGCACATCTACAATTATGAATTCCTTCAGTTATTGTTGAAAGGAGCACCATTAATTTTCCTTGTTTTCTGAAGAATAATTTCACTGAGTATAGAATTCTGGTTTGGGGAGGATTTTTTTTTAATTTTTGCATTCAATATTTTAAGTATTTTTATTTCACTCTCCTCTTCCTTGTACAGTATTTGATGGAGAAGTACTCTAACTTTTACCCTTCCTTTAGAGATTAGACTGTTATTTTTTGGTCTGTTTTCAAGGTTTTCCTTTCGTTTTCAGTTTCTTGCATTTTAAATACAGTATACCTAAGTGTGTGTTTTGGTAATTATCCTGATTGTAAGTCTCTAAATTTCCTGTATGTATGTGCTTGGTATTATTAATTTAGGAAAGTTCTTGGCTGTTATCACTTCAAGTATCCTCCTACTCTATTGTTTTTCTTTTTCTATTTTAATTAATAATATGTGACATTACACCTTTTGAAATGGTCCCACTCTTCTTGGACATACTATTTTTTAATTTTTTTTTTCTTTGCATTCAAGTGTGGGGATTTCTATTAATATGTCTTCAAGTTCATCGACTCTTGTCTTGCCAAGCCCAGTCTCCAGATGGGCCCAGTCTCTGGATGGGACATTCTTCATTTTTGTTAAAGTGTTTTGATTTATAATGTATCCTTTTGACTCTTTATTTAGCGTCCCCATGTCTCTTACATTTCTTGTAATGTCATTTGTTGGTCTTACATGTTGTCCATTTTGCCCGTCAGCAACCTTAGCATATTAATCATAATTATTTTAAATTTTGTCTAATGACTCTAAAATCTCTCCCAAATCTGAGTCTGTTTGATACCTTCCTTATCTGTTTATCCTCTTGGCCTGTCTTGTAATTTTGCTCAAGGACTGAACATAATGTATGAGGTAGTAGGAACTGAGGTCCAGTAGGCCTTCACCATGAGATTCCGTGTTTATCGGGCTGGGAGTTGGTCCATGTTTAATGTTGGCCATTTGCATAGCTCCCAGAACCTGTTATTCTTCCAGTGACCTTGTCTTTGTGCTCACTGTTGAACTTGAGATTCTCTAAGAACTCCTGCTCAGATAGCTGTTGTATTTTGCAGCTTTCCAGCTGTGGTCCACTGTTATACCAGATCCCTGTTGGTGTAACGGTGAGATATGGGGGAGGGAAACCTTGTCTAATCTTATGATTATAGCTTAGTCCTTTAGCGGGCTGCTGTCTTGATCTTCACAAATGTTTCTTCCACAGGATTGCTATTATTTTTAACCCCTTCAGTGAGATAGGAGGTCTAGAGGGTGCTGCTTCAGAGCAGTGCCCTTTCTCCAGCTGGTATGAAGTTCTTGTAAAGTCATTTCCCTGCTGAGTTGACCTCTTGGCGAAGAATGCTCTAGAGGAATTTCATAAAATTTCCCCTCCCTCATGCTTCCAGAATCAGGAAGGGATAGTTCTCTGATTTTCACAAGAACATGTTGGGTTTTCTGGAGATTATACACGCAGAAATTCATCTTTTATGTCTGTAGCCCCTCTAAGTTTCTCTCTCTCATGCTAGTGTACACTTAGCCTGGAGAAGTTGGTCAAAATTTTCTTCCAGTTACGGCTTCACAAGCATTTGCTCCAGTGGACCATGTATCTCCTGCAACTCTGTAGAGTCACTGACCTTCCAGATTTTGGGGGGTGGGGTGCTGTTCAGTTCACTGATGTATCCAGGAATAGGTCATCGATTAACAGTTTACTTATACTACTCCTGCAATAAGAATGAGAATGACAAATTCCAGTCATTTTACATATTCGAGCTGAGATGAAAATTCTGACCAGTTTAAAATATTTTTTTCATCCTTCCTTTTTGGGCTTTCCTCTGTAAGGACTTTCTTATTAATATGATATGATATGAGGTTATGTATGTATATGCATTCCTCCAAAGATGCTTCCTGAAGATTCTATTAGAGTCTTGAAGCAAAGACAATAAATATTATCAGGGGAAATTCATAAAAATGATACCTGGCATTTTTGTATCACGTTACTATTTATAAATCATTCTCATGAATATTTACATGGTTCTGCCCTTGGGGTTGAGCAAGTATTTCTCTTGGACACCAGGACCCTTCTCCTTGACTGCTGTTTTGTGTCCTGATTTTCTGACTCCTTATGCCATTTCTGGACTTGGGAGAACACTGTACCAGATGATATAAAATCTGGCTTCCCATGCAGTGCCAAAGAGCCAGGAGATGTCACCTGGAAATGCATAAAAGCTTTGAATATCAGGAAATATGAAAAAAGGGCATGTCTGACAGACAAGCTTCCTTCCCCTTCTCCCTTTTGTGAACTGCTCCAAGGCGTGGCTCCGCCCCCCCCTTTCTTTGGACTGCCCCCAGGCAAACCTCCTCTGTGCTGTTTATTTGGAGACTCAGGTGGCAGAGCAGGAAATACCTGCGGGCTGATAAACAGTGTCTCTCTCAGATTACTGTGGGGCTGTGGCCAGCAGGCTTGTGCTTTGAGTTGTATCATAACTGTGCCCACCTCATCTCCCCTTTATTCATTAACACTGCCCCAGAATCCTATCTCCAAAACACAGTATCCATAATTATCACCTATTTGCCTCAGTCTTTCTGGGGAACCTGAGTTAAAATAGCTATCATTGAGTTAATAATGGTAGGTTTTGGTGGATCTTTGAAGAAGCCAAGTGGTAGTAGGGATGGGAGCTTCCTTAGTGTTCTGACTTTCATACTTCATTATTTTGTATGGATTCAAGCTTTAAATAATCATTTTCCTTTGTTCTTGAAAGTTTTCATTCCTGTCTGTTGACTTTCTCCATTAATAATCCTCCAGTAATATTTTGAGTATTTAATATCCATTAAAATATTCTTCCTAAAAACCTAGCTGTTGAATTCCTTGAACTTTCTGTCAACAACTGTGTTCTTGATGGTTCTTCAGCCATTCCTTTCTATGGTCATAACATAGCATAAATTTGATAATCATAAACTTAATCTCCCCTAATCTCCATTTAAAATATTTTAGACTCTGTGTAGCACTACATATTTCCAGCTTTATTCACTTGATTCCAGCATTTTTTTTTTTTTACTTTCTTCTGTACCAGTATCTATTGAGTCTCCCAATTCCTTACTGTTTCCCACTACTATCTCTCTGTAGTTCTCACCTCTGTACTTAAATGCCACAGTTGACCCTTTTCTTTAAAAAAGATTTTATTTATTTATTTGACAGAGAGAGACACAGCAAAAGAGGGGACACAAGCAGGAGAAGAGGGAGAGGGACAGGCAGGCTTCCCGCAGAGCAGGGAGCCTAATGAGGAGCTCAATCCCAGGACCCTGGGATCGTGACCTGAGCCGAAGGCAGACAATTAACGACTGAGCCACCCACGCACCCCACCACAATTGATCCTCACTATCAGCGTCTTGCATTCCATTTTGATCCTTTTTCCTGCTTGTGCTTCAAGTGCAGCCTTGGTACCAAACTTCTCCATGCATACCTGTACATGACTGGGGAGAAATGTACCACCATGCTAATTAGAATAACTGTAAGTCATGACCGTTAACCACCGTGGACTCTTCAAGATCGACTTGTGGCCCCTTTTCCTCATACTGTCATTTTCCTGTGCTCATAGATGACTGTTTCCTCTATATATCTTTCCTTTTTGTATCCATCCTGCTATCTCATGATCCCTTCCACCTCCCACCTAGATTCTCTGCTTCCTCACCACAGCAAGGAAAAAACCTTCATTTCTCCCTAACTCCCTTTTTATGACTTTTTTCCCTTCTGTCAAAGCAAAAGTTACTCAAGACCAACTTAGACGGGCAAAAAGAGTATATTGCAAACTACTGCAATAGGGGAGAGACCAGAACTCAGCCTGAAGTCAACTCTACCTAAACTAAGGATGGAAGATTTTCGTTTTGTTTTTGTTTTTTGTTTTTTTTTTGTTTTTTGTTTTTTTGTGTGTTTTTTTTTTTAAGATTTTATTTATTTATTTGAGAGAGAGATCATAAGTAGGCAGAGAGGCAGGCAGAGAGAGAGGAGGAAGCAGGCTTTCCGCTGAGTGGAGAGCCTGATGCGGGGCTCGATCCCAGGACCCTGGGATCATGACCTGAGCCGAAGGCAGAGGCTTTAACCCACTGAGCCACCCAGATGCCCCTTGTTTTTGTTTTTGTTTTGTTTTGTTTTTGATCTTATATTATTTCCATACAAAATGCCATATATTTGCCATATAATTAACATATACAACTTCATGAGTTTAGAGATAGGTATATACTTGCTGTTGACTGAATGTTCATTTCCTTCCAAAATTCTTATGTTGAACCTAACCATCAGTGTGATGGTATTTGAAACTGGGGCATTTGGGAGGTCATGAGGTCCTAAGGGTAGAGATCCCATGAGTCAGATTAGTGCCCTTATCAGAGAGATCCCTAGAGAGCTCCCTCCCACGTCTGGCACACGAGGACACAGGGAACCATAAGGTGGGCCTCACCAGTCACTGCATCTGCTGGAGCCTTGGTCTTGGATTTCAAAGCTTCCATAATTGTGAAAAATAATGTTGTTTAAGCCACCCAAACTAAGACAACACCCATTAAGCCATCAGCTCTACCCATGCCTTAAACCTGTCCATCATCTCAAAAGTTTCTATTGGCTCCCTTATTGTTTTGTGAGGAGGGTTTTTGAGAGATGGTGTTTTTAAGGCTATGTTTACTTACTGGCTTTATTTAAAGGAAAAGTAAACTCTCCTTGTGACTGGAGGTAGTTTTGAAACTTGTAGCAGGTAAGCATTGAGGTTAGGCTCTTACCCTCCCTCAGAAACTGGGAGATGGGGGTGCTATGTTTCTTAAGGATATTATTTCAAAGGATGGCCCCTAGGTACTTGAGAAATATATTACTGGGTTGTAAATCTGGCAAGAGTCTTTTAAAAAGATTTGCATAAATCTCAAGGGAGCAGAAGGCAGGTAAACAATTTATAATGATAGGTTTTCTAAAATAAATGCTCTAAGAAAAGGGGCGTCAGGTCATGGAACCAGGAAGAAACCTGTCTAAAGTTAACTCATGATGAGGGGAATGCTAAGGCCATCTTGCTCAGTTCTTGATGGAGTGGATCACTTCGGTATACAAACACATTGTTATTTCCACTTTGGCATACAAACACGTTATTTCTACCATCCTAAAACAAAACCCAAACAAAACAATAGTCTCTCTCTAGGTTCTCATCTTTCTCTGTCTATTGTGCCATTTCTCTACTGCCGTCATAGCAAAACTGCTTGGAAAGCTGTATTCTTTCTGGTTTTAATTCCTCTCCTCTTATTCCCTCTTGAATCTAAATCAACATCTTCTTCTCCTTTAGTTAAATTGATCTTGTAAGGATCATCTTTCTAAGAGAACTATAAAACTTATCATTTAAATCTTACACACTTAAGATATCAGCAGTGCTACAGTAATTAATTGGCTTTAATAGATCTTCCACAAGCACAGACCAGATCTGTTCCAGCAAATTGGTATGTGTGGTGAGCCAAAAGATAATTTCCACGTGACTAAATCCAATAGTCAGTTGCTAGCTCTCATCTTCGTTGACCTAATAGCAGAGTTTGATCCATTTATTATTATTTTTTTCTTAAAAGTTTTTTTTTTTTTCACTTGCCTTATGAGATGCCCACATTATCTGGAACTTCATTCTCCTTTTCTGCACTGACTTGTCTTCCTTTGTCTCCTTTGCTATTTCTCCTTATCTCTCTATTCTCCAAAGTGACATTAACCAAAATAAATGTTACAATAATGGAAATGCTCATATCCTGTACTTCCCCATTTGGTAGCCATGCATGACTACTGAGCAGTTGAAAAGTGACCAGTATGACTGAAGAACTGAATTTTTAATTGTATCTAGTTTTACTGAATTTAAATTTAAAGAGCCCCAAGCGTAAGGGCTAGGATGTTGGACAGGGAGGCTCTCCATGATGACACACTCCAGGGCTGTCCCTGGCATCTCCTTTTTTCTCTTTTCACTCCCTAGGTCTTCTTCTCTCAGGGCTTGAAACATCACCAGGACACTTCCTTCCACCACATTGTCTTAAACATCAGTGGAAATGTCCCCCCTCAATTCCAGATTTGTATAGGTGATATCTCCACTTGGAAGTCTAATAAAAGTCTCAAGCTTGGCATGACACAAATTGTGCCTTTCCCCCTGCCCACAGTTTATCCCTCTCTCATCCATTCTCATTAAGGAAGTAGTAACTTAGTCTTTCTAGATATGCAGGGGAAAGTCTTGGGGTCATCATAGGTTTACTGTTTCTCTCATACCCACATCCAGGCTATTGGGGGCATCCTGTGAACTCTTCTGTTTTTCAGCCTCCTCATGATCTATTCTGCTGCAGCCCTAGTCCAAGCTACTATCAACTCTTCTGTCCCCCACATTTCCCCGTAGAACTTTCTGGTTCTGCTCTTGGTGTCATCAGACCACCCACAAAACAGAAGCCAGTGTGTTCTTTACATTACACGCATCAGATGATGTCACTCCTCTGCTTAAGTCCCCCAGTGCCTCTTTCCACTGGGTCCACAGTCCAGCTCTTAGCTCACATCTAACACTTTCAGGACCTTTCCTGACTATCCTGTTTAAAACTGTAACTTGTTTCCTGTCCTCTCTGTTTTACTTCTGTCGAACTTAGTAGTACTTTCTATATAAGTCCCATTTACAGTCTGGGTCACTGACTTGAAGATCAGCACCACGAGAGCAGGGTCTCTTGGTCTGTCACATTCATTGATGCATCTCATGTGCATCACTGAATGTACCAAGGAACTTATTTTCACCCTCAAGGGAGATAAGTGTTGCTTGAATACATTAAGTTAAATGAATGATTGTTTTCCAAAAAATGAATCAATTTTGCCTACATTCAAGTGCCCAGTAAATATTGTTATTTTTATGTCATAGGCCCATGTAACCAAATAAAGAAAGTGAGGAAGGAAGGAAGGAAGGGAGGGAGGGAGTGTCCCCTTAATTAAATACTTTCTGGGAAATGTTTATCTTTCTCTTATTTACCAAAGAGGCAGGTGAATTGGGGCAGCAGAAAGACCACTGGTACAGGGAGGAGGACACTTGAGTTCTAACCTGGTGTTTACTCTGACTACTTTGCGTTACAAATGATAAGTTATTGAACATTTCCCAACTCAGCTTCATCATCTACAGAGTGAGGATGATAATCCTTATTTTGTGTAACTTGTAAAAGTGTTACCCAGTTCAAATGAAAGAATGAGATGTAAGAGACTCTGTACATGTCCCATGTAACACAAATGTGACTGTTTATTCTATAGGCTTAATTCTAGGTAGAGGTCAACTTTTTAACTATATATATTTCCATGGAATGAAAAGATGAAAGCAAGGGAAAATGTGCAACATGATTTCTAAATATCCTTTCCCTTCCAACTGTATTTCTCCTCACATCCTCGTTTAACTCCTTGCTGGAGAAACTCAAATCCAAAAGAGTTGTAACATTCACCTATACTCTTTGAATTTTCACCATTTATTATTCCCTTAGAAAAAAACATATGCATTTAATCTTAATTTCATTTTAAAAAATTCAAGAATCCGTGTTAGTAGGAGCTTCAGGGAAGACCATGTTTGGAAGAATCCTGTAGAAATGAAAAAGAGGGTTGAGGAGAATGATCAGCGGTGCTGAGAGGCGGTGTGCCTTTGGAGGGTCATGTGTTACAAGGTGTGACTGCAGACGGAGCCCTTGGACTCGGCATTGGCTCGTTAGTATTGCATTTTCTTAGGTGTTCCATAATGCATTCATGAAATTTCTTGGTTTAAGGGACACCACACTTAGTTGGTGAAAGAATCTGAGATCAGGTTCATAATATCTGTGTCTGAAATCCTGTTCTTCGACTTGCTGGCTGTCTTAGGATCCCAGTTCCTCACACTTAAAGAAAGATGATACCAGAGTCTGCTTTGCAGAGTTGTATGAGGATAAAATTGCTTAAGTGCAGCCTGGAGCCTTGTCCCTGGGCTAGACCGTGGCCTGCCATTTACTATGGGGAGGCATTAGGCAGGACACAGGAACTCTTTTTCCTCCAGTGAAAATTCCCCAAAAAGTTTGTTATAGGAACTGCAAAAGCAAATGGATGCCAAGAGCTCAGAATAGTGCCTGGCAGGCAGTAAGTCCCATGCAAATATTACCTATCATTATTAGTAAACACTTAGGAGATTATCATATGTGTTGTATAAGTCAGTTTTAAACCAGTCCACTTAATCTTTAGAAATTCATGTAAAAACAGTTGACTTTATGATTTTTTTTAAAGCCAGGCTTTCAGTCACAGAGCTTTTATCTCAATATTTTAATCACAGATCAGACATTCTCTAATGTGCTACAGAGATAGCTTTCAGTTTTATCCCATTATCCTCCACGTAGAGCCCACAGTAAGAGCTTACTCTGTGCCTAACATAGTCCCATTTGAGACGCTGGTTTCCAGTACCCTTACGTGAACCACTTGAAACAAACAACGGAATTTTGTGATGTCGGACAAGTAAAGTTTAGGAGACAAGCTGTGAGGATTAACAGCCAATAATAGGTAGAATCATCGCCCCTAATGTTTTCATTTCCTTAGGTGCAAAGTGAGGGGCACAGCCCCATTTCCATAACCACAGGAGAGGGAACCGAGGTGCTGTCACAAGAACAAAATTCAGGGAAGGAAAGTCTTTTTTAAAAGAACGTGTCAGCATCACACGTGCCAGTGAGCGCCGTCGGCGACAGGCTGATGGTGCTCGGTGAGTCCCCGGGCTGCCAAGTGGGGGGCGAGTGTCAGGCAGTGCGTGTGCCCCCCCCCCCACTGGAGGGTGACTTGGGTGTGCATGGCTGGTGCGTATCTACACACTGCCCCGGCCTGTCTGCGGGATACATGAGGACCCTGCGAGAGGGTGAACTTTACAGCAGAAGGGTCTCTGAGGGGGAGCACGCCCCGAACGGAGCACCAAATACTGTTTTGAAAATACTTGAGGCAGGTTCCCCTCAGTCTCTTCATGCTAGTTGTAATACCATTTCTCAGCGGCGTCACATCCTCTTTGCCACAGAGCCAGCTCTAGAGAAGGTATTAAGTGATCTGCGCCATCCGCTCTGACGTCTCTTCCACCCCACGCATGTTCCTGCTTCTAGCCAAGACCTTCCTAAGGCCCTTTTCAGTCCTGTGTGGGTGGCACATCCTATTCTTAGAGCACCATGGGACGGGACCTAGATTACCTGGGCAGATCGATTCTCATCCTGCCTCTGCCAGTTAGTGGCCAATTAGTGACTCTGGAGAATTGCAATTGCTCTGAACACCTTCTCTGTAGAATAAATATATTATCATTGCATTCTTCGTTTCTGTAGGGATTAATTGCAACAAATACTGTGGAAGTGCCGTACAAATATGAGTTACCGTCAGCCGTCATTTGCAAATGATGATAACCCAAAACGTTCTCTCTAATGGAAAGGATTTTCACTTTATCAAGTGAAATTAAGTTTTTAGGCTGAAGGGATGAGGCACTAAACTTGGCGGGGGGGGGGCGGGGTGTGAGTAATAAATGTCAGGAGGGTAGGGATGCTGGAGTTTCTCTGGTACCTTTTCTATCATGCATATCTGGAGAGAAAGCCACAGCCTAGAAGTGAATACAGTCAAAAAAGCTCAGCTCAAGGACACAAGCAGATTTATCGTAGGCACTCAGGGTGTTGTGAAATCATCTTACCCTCGGCTCTTTTTGTACCTGGCATTTTCTATCTCACCGTACCCTCATTTAAACAGAACGCCAAGTTTTGAGGTTCTCAAATGGAGAGAGAGAGCTAGTGTGTTGCCTGCGCATTTTTTTTCCCTTCCCCACTATTGGAGGACATTCATGTTTGTCTAAAAGGCATAAAACACCCTGTTGGAGCACACAGAGGGTTAATTTAAGTGGTTTACCAGGGTTTTTCGTTGTCCTCGGTATGCCTTTGTGACATAAATGAATCCCTATTATGCTATTTGTTTGCCTTTGAACCAGAATTTCAGCACAGTAGAAACCAGTTACAGTCTCCTGCCTACTTATTCACATGGCTCCGTGCAGTTGGCGCAGACATGCAGTCATGGCCACAGCTTCGGAAATGGTATGTAACAACTAGAGAGAGGCCTGCCCCCAGCCACAGTGCAGGTGCATGCTGAGGCTTAGCTCTGCTCCCTGGGCTGTCCCTTGTCTAAGGAGGAAGCCTTTTGTTCCTCCAGAAATTTTAACCATTTTAGAAAGAACAGCCCTTTTTCCTAAAAAAAGTTCCAAGACTTACTTCGTTGTTTAAAGGCACTGTCTCTATCAGGATTGAAGGTACTGTCAGGATAAAGCAGGACTGCGGAGCGCTTCTACTAGGCACAGCCTCCCTTTCCTCAATTAAGCGTGCGTCTAGATAGTGGTTTCGGCAATGGGATGACAGTGCTTGTTTTCGCTACCTTATAGGGGATAGCTGAGCTGGCACTCAGTGCTGTGAGGGCTTAAAAATAGGTATCATTGCTTAATATGACATCTCATTTTTGGGAAGCCTTCACGTAGCCTTTTTTATAGTTCAGAGGGAATTTCAGTCTGAGGATTTCAGGGGCTGAGAAAAACGCATGACATGCATTTCCCATCCACTGGCATCCAGTGGACAACAGGCAGCCAGCAGTGACAGGTGATGTGGGCAAAGGCTGCAGGTAATTCGAGAGTGTAGTAGAAGTGGGAAGTAGGTGACTATTGCCTAAGAAGTAGACTCTTTTCACTCACTGAGTGTGTATGTGAGCATTGGAGAAGGAGGGGAAAAGCAAGTATAAAAAGATGTCTCCTAATCGCCACTGAAATCAGAAGAGAATGCCAATCCCTCAAAAGCTGCATGAGCAGGAAGCCACAGAGCCAAGAGGGGAGAGCATGGGCACAGCTCACACAACATTATCATCTGCGTCCCCATCGTAAAATGTGGCATCATGATCTCTGACTTTGAATTTCAGCATGCATTTTCTTGTCTGCTGTGAAAGTCGTGAGGTATCCCATCGTCTTCTCTGCAGGCATTTAGATGTCCAAGTATACATGTAACTGTGCTTGGGGGCAGTAGGGACGTTCCAGGACGAGCCCTGAGCTGGCTTCTCCAAATGCAATTGTGAAAGGTAGGCTTCTTGCCCTCCAGAAGTGCTAATGGGGGAACAAAATGTATGTGTCAATCTCAGTTCTCCGGAACTACTTAGGAGTATGTGATGGGACCATGGATGAGTAGGTTTACAAGTTTTCTTTGAAGTACTGGAGATGACAGCACAGGAAGGTGACCGTGTCCTCAGGACTTAGTATGGGTCAGCTGGGGATAGGGCCGGGCTTAGGTAACACCTCAGACATTTTGTGGCATGAACAGAAAGGAAAGACATTGGAGTCTTTCAACTTTTGTAACTTTCCAAATGCAGAACAACTTTTTTCTCGGTCTTCCTAATTATTCTTTTGAGTCAAATTATTTTAAAGATAGAGTTAGTTGCTTACTTTCACCCTTTGATATCAGTCTCCATCAGCATTAACACAGACCCTTCAAACAGGCGGGAGGTCTTATGCACCCTGTTGTAATATGGATCTCTCCTATTGTAATATGAATCTCAGGTTTCATTAATTGATCCTGTAATCATTCTTTTCTTGATGCCTAGATTTCAAGAAATAGAAAATAATCAAAAGCAGAGTTTGCAAAATTCCTATTTAATCTACATTTTTTAAAAGTAGAGACTTTTTTCTTAAAAAGATTTTCTTTATTTATTTGACAGAGAAAGGCACAGCGAGAGAGGGAACAGAAGCAGGGGGAGTGGGAGAGGGAAAAGCAGGCTTCCCGCTGAGAAGGGAGCCCAGTGCAGAGCTCGATCCCAGAACCCTGGGATCATGACCTGAGCTGAAGGCAGATGCTTAATGACTGAGCAACCCAGGCGCCCCCAAAGTAGAGACATTTTCTATGAAGAATATAACTGTAAAGAATGCCTTTACCTCTTGCTCTTAATCTTCCTCTTAGTCTCTCTTTCTCTGCTCCTTTCCTTCTCTTCCCCTCCCTCCCCTCCTGCTCATCTCCTCCTTTCCATCTTCCCTCTCTTCCTCTCTCTGATCTTCTGCTGAACAATTCAGTCAGAAACCATCAGAGGGAACAGAGCAAGGCATGTGTCCATTTTATAAGAAATACACAGGAAAATTTTAGGGGTTGATGGAGCAGAGTCTGTGATCTCCAGAAGGAAAAAAAAAAAAAGAAAAGACGGGAAATTGAAGGGGGAGATGAACCATGAGAGACTATGGACTCTGAAAAACAACCTGAGGATTTTGAAGGGGCGGGGGGTGGGAGGTTGGGGGAGCCAGGTGGTGGGTATTGTGGAGGGCACGCATTGCATGGAGCACTGGGTGTGGTGCAAAAGCTATGTATTCTGTTACACTGAAAAGAAATTAAAAAAAAAAAAGAAAAGAAAAGTAGATAATTAAGTAGACTGAGCCAAAAGAAATGGCTGCTGTATACCTTCGACCTAAAAAGTGCTACAGTACTAAAGGAAATATAGTAAATAAAAATCTCAGAAGAGCAATGAATGTGGGGAAAGCAATCTTTATGTCAGTATAGAGGCTTATGTCTAGTAACATAAGCCAGCCTAGAAAAGTCAGACAGGGCTTCTCTGCAGAAGAGACTCTAAGCTAATGGAGGGGTTGGGACTGTCGGCTGGTCGAACAGTGGCTGGGCATGTTCGTCACGGGCATACGGCGAGCCAGCGCACAGGCTTCAAGGCTCTAAACACAGTAAACTGTGGTATTTCAAATATGGAACGAGGTGTATTATTGCTGCAGGGAATGGTGGGAGGAAGAGAACGGCATGGACTAAAGCTGAAGGGGGTCAGAAGCTCCATCTTGCTAATCAAGAACTTGCACATTAAGAAAGTTGGGCTTCATTATAAGATAATTTTGGGAGCCCATTATTCTTTAGTTTTCAGTTCAACTGTGATGCCTCCAGCATTTGTGTAGCTGAAAACTCTTTTCCTTTTAGCCACATTTTTATCTTGGCCACCAGACCCTGGTGATCCCTTTCTTCTTGTGGGAAATTTCTTGAGTGTTCCCCTAGTTCCTCTTCTCTACAGAATGCCGAAAAACATTCAGTTTGTGTATTTTAATGGCTGTATTTGTCATCTCCATGTCTGTGTGTAAATGCATCGCCCCTGATCAGGTACTCCCTGCCTTCCTTACACCAACCTACTTTGATTACATAATGCCTATCATCCTCTAGCATGCCATAGAGTTTACTTATTTAATATGTCCAATGTTTATTCCACCAAGACAAATATAAAATCTCTAATTTTCCCCCCCACCAGTGTATACCTCTAGCGACTACACATTTGCTGGCTGTACAGTAAGTAGGTAGTAGGTCCTCAGCAAATAATTTTTGAATGAGCGAATGGATGCCACAAGACACCTAGATATAGTTCCATTTCAGCTTTCTCTTTTATCTCCAGTCATGTATATCCAACTAGATATTTGCCATTCCAGTGATAAAAATCTCACGTCTAAAGCTTCATCCCTGTAAAATCTACTTTTCTTCCATGGTGCAGTATCTTAGTGAGGTCCACTACCATTTGCCAAGTTCAGTCTAAATATCTGGTATAGGATCTTGCTTCCCTTGTCTCTCTGGCTGGCAACATCTAATCATATCCTGCTCATTCTCTCTCTCCCACACACCCCTCACACCTACACCTCCATGTTCATCCCACCACCACCATTCACACTGGGAGGATACCATTATTCTTTGACTGATCAACTATAGTAACCACCTACATCGTCTGGATCAAGATGATACAAAGCTTCCATGCCAAGTAATCTCATTTTACACCCCATCCAAAGCTAATTTTTAAAATATAAAGTTGAGTAAGATATTCCAGGACTGTACCCTTCTGTATTTTATCTGAAGGGTTTTAAGATGGACATCACTATTGACTAAGGACGAGCAGCTTGCACAGGATGGTAGAGGGAGAATTTAGACTATACTGGAGAGAGGCATAGTAGGTAAAGAAGTGGTCAGTAAGCATAGATAGCATTTCAGGAGCTTTTGCTCAAAAAGGGAGTAGTGAAACAGGGTGACAGATAGACAAGGAGATGGGTTCACGTGATGTGGCTCTTGACGAGTTTGTGCACGCGATTTGTATATTGAGTAGGCCTAGGATACTGCTGAAGAATCAACTAGGTGGGAACTTTATTTATTCAAATAGGCATCATGGCATTCATTTGGTTTCTCAAGAACTCATTAAAGTGATGTGACTAGAAGGGGGTGGTTTGCAGAGTAGGTGGTTTGGAATGTAAAATAGAATATTTGGAATATAAGAAACTTGGCTATAAAAAGAAAGTGGCATATACTGTGTTACCTGGAAGGGTATGTTGACTCAAAGGAATGTGTGTCTGTGTGTGTATTCTATGTGTCTTTTTAAGAAAGATACAGCTTATGGATTTGTGATGAGTTTGAAATACATGTAACTACAGAAGGCATTGTTGGTGACATAACCTTTTTTCAGAGTGCGGGAGGAAAACGTGCTCTAAATAGGAGAAATGAAATCTGCTTTGGGCATCAGGAGAATAAATGATGACGACAGCCAAAGGTGAGACATAGGTAGCGGTAGGTAGGTCGGAAGGGGGAGAGAGAGAGAGAGAGAGAGATGATAGAGATGACAGACTGTATTGATAAAGTGAGCGAAGAAGTAGATTTCAGTTTTTCACCGTAGTCCTGGATTAGGTCATCACTTACGCATGAGTAGGGAAGCATCAAAGGTTTTTAAGGAGAAGAATAAACAGTTTGTAAGAGTTGAGGGAATGGAAGAAGGAATTGATCAGAAACCACAGATGAACTGACATAGAATCGATGCCTTTTGTTATGTACTGGCGATCCCCAACTTACGATGGTTCGACTTAGGTTTTTGACCGTGGCACGAAAGTGATACACACTTGGTAGAAGCCGTGCTTTGCATTTTGAACGTTGATCTTTTCCTCATCCAGCAACTTGGGGTATAAACTCTCTTTTGGTCCCGGGCAGTAGCAGCCTCACTGCCACTGCATACCACGTTTATCATTCCATTTTTCACTTTCCGTGCAGTATTCAATAAGCTATGTGAGGTATTCAATGCTTTATTGTAAAACAGGCTTTGTGTTAGGTGGTTTTGCCCACCTGCAGGCTGTCCTAAGTGTTCTGAGCATGTTTAAAGGAGGCTAAACGAGGCTATGACAGTTGGTCGGTTAGGTATAGTGAATGCATTTGCAACTTAAAATATTTCGAGCTTAGCATTAGTTTATCAGGACGTAACCCAACTGAAGTCAAGGAAGATCTGTATTTATAGTTAGTATTTGACTGGCGTTGTTTTAGGCAAGCCACTTACTCTCCCAGACATTTCGTATCTTCTCCCATAAAATGAGAATGTTTGATTATATGATCTCTGTGATCCTTTACATTTCTAAAATTAACTTCAGGATTTGCATTTAAACTAGAGAGACTGCCAACCTCAAAGTAATTCAGCTCAGTTCATTAAACACAAGACAGTTACTTTATAACAGCTTTGACGTGTACACATTAGCCAGGGGTATGGTATACTTATGGTGATATGTGGTGATAGGTGATATGTCCCTGTTCAGATGTGAGGGCTTCAGGAAGCCAGGACTGCTCTGGATTATTGCTGTTACCCCCCATCATGAGTACCTGAAGCCAAAATATAAGAATTCAGTATATGTACATGTACATACAAAATCAGCTCTAGATAGTAAGTGAAATTAAAGTTTCTAACTGTCTAAGTGGTGTGTGAGTTTTGTGGTTTGGTAGTTACTGGCTTTTTATTTTTATCATTCACATTTTCTTTTTTTTAAAAGATTTTATTTATTTATTTGACAGACAGAGATCACAAGTTTGCAGAGAGGCAGGCAGAGAGAGAGGAGGAAGCAGGCTCCCTGCTGAGCAGAGAGCCCGATGCGGGACTCGATCCCAGGACCCTGGGACCATGACCTGAGCCGAAGGCAGAGGCTTTAACCCACTGAGCCACCCAGGCACCCCATTCACATTTTCTTTTAGCCTATGGCTGACCCGTTTTCCTTGTTTCTTTCTCTTCCCTTCTTACATACTGTTTCACAATTACTTACTTATATTTAATTTAGAGATTTTGTTGGGAAGATAAGACTTTGCCCTTTCTCTTCCCCTCAAGGGGTAACTAGTGAACATAAAGAATTTAACCAGTTTGGAGGGCTTCATTGAGTAACAACGATCCCAGCCATTGAAGACCCGTGCAGTATAATGTTTGTAACTGTTGCCCTGTGGGACAGTATTTCACCAGATACTTCTCCACAAAATGGTATTGGTGGGGAACACCAAATGTCATGGCAGGTGCTCTACCCACAAGAAAAGGATTTCTTGTTGCAAAATAAATATAAATAACAATATTCCTGAAAAGGTCTGTCTTTACAAGATCCGAACAGTGAAAAGTCTATGCCAGTGAGACATGAACTGGTAGATCCGTGTCTTATTCAGCCTAGGGCTCTGGGGTTCGTTTCTTCTTTAACTTTCTTTGGATGTGGACAGTTGTGGGCATCTTAGTCTGTCTGTCTGAAGCCTTTGGGTGCTACTCCAAATAGCCTGACCCTAACAGGAAGCCTAACCTGAAGGGAAGAACCCCAGAGCTGCCTCTCAGCAGTCCCCATAGTGCATGGTTGTTTCTGGAGTACCAAGACAGTAACTCAGTGACTGTGTTTCCAAGATCAAACCTCAGAACAACCTGTGCACCCCTTCAGAGAGCCTCACAGAAAGGTTTGCTGCCATGATGCCAGGGTTCAGCCGGTGCGATTTAGAACAGTTTAAATGTGCAGCCCTGATAATCACAGTTTATCATGAAAACACCATGGCACCCCTCAGGATAGATAGGCTATTAGCACCACTATAATTCTCTGCATTCTGTAGTGCCAGGCCATATTTTATCACATTGTCCAGTTAATCCTTCCACAAGGTAGCTAGACTGTCAGGCTGGGAGGAAGCCATTCTGTTAGAGGCTATAAAACTGTATGAAGAAGTAGTTGTAAGTGGTTTGAGTGTATAAATTATGTATGCTAGTAATTCAATTAAAAATTACAGAAGGAGAGGATTTGGCTCAGTGTTGTCAGTGATGGAGAATCTTAACTGAGTGAGTGTTTTGGAAAACCTTTCTGGCACTTTGGATTTTCATGAATCTAATACTTACTATTCTGGGGAACTTACTATTCTTACTAATCTTACTATTCTGGGAATGACACAAAGTTTTATTTCTCTGTGCAGAAAATAATATACAAAGGTAAAATGAATCACACCAAAACATAATTTATGGAAACAAATCCATTTTAAATATTTTGATGGATTACAAAGCAGCCCCAGATGAATATGAAAGCAGTATGAGCTGGGAGTTACTTGGTTTACAGTAGTTAGAAGGCTTTTTAAAAGGTCTTTACAAAACTTGCCAAATTCTTGGTCCTTAAAAAAAAAAAAACTCACACATGTTTCAATATAGCCTATATATATTAAAATAATTATAAATGTTGGTACCAAAATATAGCGCTAATTTGAGAATCATGACATATAGGTTATAATTAAAATTCTGTTATGAACTAGCTGAATAGCTAAACACATCATTTCACCTCTGGAGAAACTAATTTAACAGATCCTTATTTCTTTTTTTTTTTTTTACTAAAACAGATCTTTAAAATGAGAGAGGCATATAAAATATAAAATCTCACTTTTTTGTTTCTATACCTGTTCACTTATTGTAGCTCACTGATACACAGACCAAAAAAAAAATATTTTTTAACCTAGATTAACATACGTTTCATAGTCAGAGTGCTTGAATCAGTTTGAATGACATATATGGGAAACATGTAATCAGCCAAAGTTACAGTTTTACTGTGGGACACATTTAGAGCTCTACCTGTGGTGGCAACTGGATGGGACTCTAGATCTCAGGGCTGTAAGTTTGAGTCCAATGTAAGGTGTAGAGTTTACTTAAAAAATAAAATCTTAGAAAGAAATGAAGTTCTACATGTAGTTTATAGTATATCTATATTCTTCATTATTTCAGTACCTGCTAATAGTAATAAAAGCTAGCATTCCTTGAGTTCTTACAATATGCTCATGGTTTTGTATGCATTATCTCAATTTAATCATTGAAATAACTGTATAATGTAGATCTTTATTATTATACTCATTTGCCACCAAGTATACCAGAACTTAGGTAGGATACACATTTGCAAATCTTGAAAAATCATTAAGTAGATAAAAATAAGTATAAAGAATCATCCTGGAATCAGAATACCCAACATTTGTTTGGTGGTACCTAATTCTCATCTAAATACATATATATATATGGGCTTCAAAATAGAGCATACATTATACATATAGGAAAATGGTTTGTGTTTAGTATCTTTATAAACTCATACAATTGAACCCACATCTTGGGATTTTTTTTTTTTTTTTGGTTTGGACATTGAATCCTGAATTTTAGTTTGGAAAATACAAGCTCCTTCTGAAGTCTCTATTACACACTGCATAAAATAAAATAGAAAATGGTAATTTTCATAGCAGACACTGAGTCCAGTTGTAACTTATGTGGAATGGACTTGGCAGTACTTTCCTAGATGAGATGAGAAGTGAGTTGACCCACCAAGGAGCATTTGTTGGGGGGCCGTGTCAGAGTGTTGGGGTAGAGGACACAGTGTGTGAGGAGACTGGGCAGAATAGCTCAACAACAGGGGCAGTGATGGGAGGTGGAGCAGGGGAATGGGGTGTTCTACAGCCATCATCAGAAGAGGGGAAGGACACGGTGGGCATGAGCTCGCGTAGGTGCTGAAAGTAACTGCACTGGTGGGAGGAGACAGGAGTGTGCTTCTGGGGGCAGATATTTCCACGTCTCCTGATACTTACATTCTGTCCAGAAGCCTCTTCAGTGTTGTAAGAAGTACTGATACCCAGAGCCTCTCTCTAAGACCTGAATTTAGCCCTGGGGTTTTTACATACCGTGGTTACTACTCCAGTAGCTTTTTCCTTTTATTTTATTTTATTTTATTGAAGATTTTATTTATTCATTTGACAGACAGAGATCACAGGTAGGCAGAGAGAGAGGAAGGGAAGCAGGCTCCCTGCTGAGCAGAGAGCCCGATGCGGGGCTCGATCCCAGGACCCTGGGATCCTGACTTGAGCCGAAGGCAGAGGCTTAACCCACTGAGCCACCCAGGTGCCCAGCTTTTTCCTTTTAAATAGGCAAGTTTTGTTGGTTTGTTGGTTTGTTTTAGAGTATGACTAGTCCATGCATGTAGCATTTAAGATGTCACAGGAAAAAATGGGTTTGACTCCCGGGAGTTGGTTCCAGCTAACTGCAGTATCACAAAGCTGAATCAATAGCTCTGGATGTTTCCAGTTTTCTAAAGTGTGAATCATTAGGAAATTTAGCCCGATTAATATTTCCCACTTTAAAAAAATGCATTCATAATACTGTGTTTGCATTTTATTTTGTCACATGTATAACAAGCAAGTACTGGCAAGATCCAGAGTGACAGATTCAGAAAAGATCCCCAAACTCCCTTCTACTAAGTCCCATTATTGAGGAAACATTGCATTTTATTTTGTTGTTTACATTCATCCTTCTCTTCTGCAATATGAGGAACAAAACCAGAATAGCACAGTGGTTTTGCAAAGGTCAATGTGAAGGACAAATAGTGTAAGTAATGAGGAAAAAGTCTCAAAGTGTAGCATTGTGTGGCCACTGTATATAATTTCAAAACATTTTCTCCATTCCTGTGTCGGTCCCATTTTTTTTATGGTGTTGCTTTGGTTAACTTTTGATTGAGAATTAAAATGGTCAGTTTCATCTATTGAAAATGGGGTTTTGTGTTCAAAGTACTATTTATTGATCGATAAAAGATAATAAATCTCCAGAAAAATTTAATCACACTTGAAAATCGTGATATAACTTAAGCAAATGAAGGCCGAGGTCCTCTGCTTCATTAGAGAATTAAGAATTACTTGGAATTTTTGTAGACTGCACTTAAATGTCAGCATCAAAGAAAAGTGGCATCCTATGAAAGGTATGTGCCTTTTTGATTTACATGAGAAGGCTTGAATATCACTCAGTTTGCTTAAACGATCTTTTATTTATCCTGCTGGTAACTGTCACACTTTGTGCAAATGGGAACCAACTCTTGGAGTGGCGTGACGGCTAAAGTGTGGAATTAATCAACAGGTGAGGAGTTTGAAGTGGTAGAAAATGTGAGTGACGTGAGGATTTCTGTATAGTTTTTTTACTTTTTCCCCATTTACTAGATGACCTTCAAATTGGGTATCTGTATATTTTTCCTGTACTTTGATAAATTAATCTATATATTTCCTAATATGGACCTTACTGTATGTTAAATTAACCTATTCACTTCCTAATATGGGCATTACACTATATACTAATTTCCAAAAATGAAACATTAATTTTCTGATTATTTGTCATCCAGTTAGTCTGGCCTTCAATTTCAAACAGTGTTTAATTGCTAAGTTGTTTCTTTGCTTTAGCAAATACTGGTGACCCACACAATGCCTAATATTCTATGATGCATCATTTAGTGATTCAACTTTTCCCTTGATGGTTGTAGCCACATCTACTCAGTAGCCCTCAAATCTGCTTGAGAATCAAGAATCTGACCCAACAGAAGACATTGTGTGTATGCAAGAAAAGCCTGTTTCTGTTTCCTGTGTCCTCCTTACCTGAGATGCCTTCCCTAAGAATACACTGTTCTAGGTTTTCTCACTTCTTGGGCAAGGCAAGAGACCTTGTGCAAGGGCCAAGCTCTGTGAGCCACTTGTGGTTCATGCTAGTGCAGGGGCTGAATGGACTTGGCTGATCTGAATCTGAGTCTGAACCCCAGCTCTGCTGCCATATTATGTTTTTTATCTCAGGTGAGTGACATGTGTCACATGTGTCACATGGAAGAAAATAATAATACCTAGTTAGAGCATAAATGCAATGACATTATATGTAAGGTCATATACATGAAGTGTCAAACCATGAGTCATACAGGAAAAAAGAGGGAAAAACACATTCTTAGCACCTATCATGTCTTTGTCCTTTAGAATTTTTAAATTATATTTGGGATACTCTGCAGGTTACTGTAGGGGATAAAACAAAACAGAGAGCTGTTTTCTGCCACATCCGGTTCCATAAATGGCAATTGCTCTAAGCTACATGAAAAATATTAAAAATATGATGTACAGATTTTTTGGAGGGAAAGATACCACAGTGAGGGATCAGGGATAACTTAATAAATGAGCCAGTATTTGGTCAGAGCATGGAGCGGATTGTTGAAAAATAGGTAGGGTTTTATCTATGTCAGACAAAATAACTATGTTTGCTAAAATACGGAAAATAAGAATGAGGGGAGAAGTAATTCGTGGCTGAAGAGTGGGGTGCATGGAAATGTAGGTGGAGGCAGGGAATAAAGAATGTCTGGGAAATGGGTCGTTCCTCTGGGGAGGGGGATCCAGCAGAAATGGGGTAGATTTCCCCAGTACTGATCCAGCCTGCTATTTCCTCTACTTTCCCTGATTGTTCTTCCTCTCTGTCCGGTATCTGCATGCTCTAACCCTCCCTGTCTGGAAGATTTCCTGAATGTTCCTCACTGCAAACCTCCTTCTTTTCAATGCCTATTTTGACATGTGTGTGCACCATCAGGACACAAGTAGGAAATAAAACTATTCTAACTACGTTGTTCTCTTTGGGGTTATCGCCATGATAGCCCTGTCTGGTACTGGGACATGCACCACTAGATTCCCAATAAATACTAGAGAACATGGTTGTTGACTGTAGTAAAGGATCCAAGTTTTGTTTTGTTTTGTTTTGTTTTGTTTTGTTTTCTTTCAATCTACCTGTATATCCTACCCAAGCTCATTTATCACTGACCCTGTCATAGATACTGTCACATAGAACACAGATATGCAAAGGATTCTCAAAACTCTACAATAAAAAAAAATTTTAAATGGACCAAAGACCTTAACAGATACCTCGCCAACAAAGACATGCAGATGGCAAATGAGCATATAGAAAAAAATGTCGGCATCTACAAGCCAAGGATCACCAAAGATTGGTGGCAAGTCACTGAGCCTAGAATGAGGAAGGAAAGGATCCTTCTCTGGAGCCATCAAGGGAGGATGACCCTACTGACACCGGATGCCAGACTTCTGGCATCCGGAAGTATGAGAGGAATACATTTCCATTGTTTTAAGTCACCCAGTTCATGGTACTTTGTTATGGCAGCCTTAGGAAACTAATATAAGTTATAGTTCTTCCTATATTGATTTTTAGATTTAGTAGATTTCCAATTAAAATGCCAGTATTGGGGCACCTGGGTGGCTCAGTGGGTTAAAGCCTCTGCCTTTGGCTCAGGTCATGATCCCAGGGTCCTGGGATCGAGCCCCGCATTGGGCTCTCTGCTCAGCAGAGAGCCTGCTTCCCCCCTCTCTCTGCCTGCCTCTCTGCCTACTTGTGATCTCTGCCTGTCAAATAAATAAATAAAATCTTTTAAAAAATAAAATAAAATAAAATGCCAGTATTATGTGTGTGTGTGTGTGTGTGTGTGTGTATTTACCCACACTGACTCTAAAATTTACATGGTTGCTCAAAGTTCCAATAATAGACAAGACACTAGGAACATGTTGAGGGGACTTGCCTTACCACATATCAAGACTTGTAATAAAAATGTCTTTTTATACCTGCATGGGTCTCTTATAGAAATAGAAAAACAGACCAGTGAAAGCAATAGATAACCCACACAAATAGACATAATATAGATGACCTAGATGGGCTAGGGGGTATTTTGCCCAGCAGAAGAGAGAAGGCATTATTTAATACATTACCTCATCACAAGGAGTGATCCATTTGGAAAGAAAATAGCAGAAGTTGGATTCCTCTTACACAACATATAAAGCAGTTACTGTGGGCTCAATTAAAATTTTCAAGGTTAAAAAAGGCAAAATTATAAAATTCTAGAGTATAAAATAGAATATGTTTATGATATCATCATTGGGAAATATATTTTTAAGTCAGACATAAAAATTCAAAACGATAAATGGACAAGAGTTGTAAATTTAACCACATTAAATTAAGAACTTCTTTTCATCAAAAACTTCCATAAAGAGAATAAAAAGTAAAGTCACATGCTGGGAGACTTTCCCATTAAACACAGCATTTAAAAATGGATTTATATGTAGGATATTAAAAAGAAAAGTCTTACAAATCAGTGAGAATGTCAACAATCCACTAGAAAAGATAGGCAGAAGACCTGAAGAAAAATCACATGAAAAGATTTACAACCTAATTAGTTATCTAGGGACCTGCCAATTAAATCTGCACTAAAAATATTGACCAAATTTATAAAAATTTAAAAGCTAGACAGTATCAAGTATTGGCAAGGAAGTAGGATTCTTGGATTGTAATATACTTCTGGTGGTTTAAAAACAAATGGTTGAGTAACTAGGGGGGCAAAACCCCCAAAACTTTCATTGTCTGGTAAAATTGAAGGTGTTTCCATGCTATACCTCATAGTTTAGAGAGACACAGTGCCAGAGGACCTGTTCAAGCATCACCATAGCTGGAAAATCTGTAACAGCAAAATGATGGAAGCAACAAATGTTCATCTTATTGATCTGACTTAATGAGCATCAAAAAGATGTTCATCAACAGTATAAAAAGCACATGATGTGTGGTATATAGGACACAACTGAAGAAATGCCCTAGTGAAAATGTCTGATAGGCAGGAAACTCTGGAATATGAACTCCAGTGGGAAATGTCAAGTTTTGGAAGAATACATATCATATGAATCTACTTATGAAAATTGAAAAACATGAAAAAAGATTCCATGGCAATATCACAATATTAATATCCTACTAAAATGTATGGAGTGAATAGACAGTACATTGTGGATCGTGATTTCCTCTGGCAAGCAAGGGAGGAGGATGGGGCTGGGGCAGTGTGTTTCAAAGGTTAATTGTCTATCTTTAGCAGAGGGGGGTTCATTGAACTGATGATTTCTTGATACAAGACAGAGGTCTCTTTCCAAGTATTTCCAATGGCCGCCTTTGGTTCATATGCAGGTAGGAGCAGGAGACGAGGAAATTGTTTTCTTCCCCTTTTAAATTCAAACGTATCCTAATTAGTAAATTTATGAAACAAAATTTATTAGCACTGAAAATATATAAAGCTGTTATGCCAAATTCTTATGTGAATGAGTATAACCGTTTTGCTCATGCATGTATGAAGTTGTATGGTTTTTGAAGATGTTTCACATTCGATAGTTAATTCTGAGATCTGTTCCCAGTGTGAAAGGGTAGATAATGGAGTGT
>PISX010025868.1:0-25464 GCA_004024625.1 Mellivora capensis | reverse complement strand
GCCCCCATCAAGGGGGTGGGCTCTGAGGAAACCGGTTTTTCAGGCTTTTGTTCTCTGGAGGTTTTTTTGTTTGTTCCTTTGTTTTCTCTCCCCTTGGTGACTTTTGATAGTTTTTGGAGGTTTAGAGGAAAGCAAACTGTACCCAGACCTCCTTCTCAGAGAGAAGCCTCAGTTTCTTCACCTCTGGGTGCTTCAGAGCACATAAATCCCCCTCTGCCGCTGGTAGAGCACATTCCCGGTCATGGTCTCTGGGGTCACAGGAACTCCCGCTTGTACCCAAAACCACGAGAAATACTAGCCTCGGCTGTCTGGGCAGGTCCAGACCACCAGAGAGGTCCCAAGCAGCAATAGCACACTGAGATTTTCACGATGGCCGGGGCTGGGAGTGCTCAGACTCTCCAGTCTGAGAGAGCGCAGGCTGGTGCCTACATGCACCTCTCTCAGGGGAGGGTGTGGAGCAAGACTCAGGCGCTAGTCTCTCAGTGCATGCATGGAGAGTGCAAAAGGCTGTGGTTCTGCTGCCTGGCCAGGCTCCAGCAGCCTCACCTATATGGGCGCCGCCACCCAGAAGCTCTCAGGGACCAAGACCTGGCTCAGCTCCAGTGGTGGCTGTCCTGAGTTGGCGGACTTAAGCCCCATCCCTAACCGCCCGATTCCCACAATTTTCCCCTACGATCATTTGCTCTTTTTGAGTGCTTTCAACCAGACTCCATGTTAATGCTGGCCTCCAATCACAGGGCACTCTCGTATTGGGATATTACTTTCCAATGGGTTGCTTCTGATGGCTCCCTCCCCCTTTGGTTTATCTTCTGATATTAGTCCGATGTTCCCAGTCCACTTTACCTTCCCACTGGTGTCCTTTGCCTCCGTAGAGATCCAGAAGTGTATAATTCTAATCGCAGGCTGATTTCATGGGTGATCAGAGTTCTTTGGTAGGTAATCAGCTCACTTTAGGGGACAGGTTGAAACAGCACCTCCTCCTACTTCTCCGCCATCTTGTCTCTCCCATAGATGTCTATTTAGGTAGTTGTTTTTTATATTTTGTCTAGAGTTTTTTTATTAATCAGTGGAAGAGATAGGTTTCATTGGGTTTACTTTATCTTCATCTAAACCAGAAGACTTAGGAATTTTTCTTTGAATTTTCATGAATATTAATAGATGAAGGAATCTTAAAGCACAGCTGAGTCTTTGCAGAATGCCTAGTGATCCTTCTGGAACACTAGAGGATGGGAGACTTATGAAGTGCTGCTATGAGGCCACCTCCTACTCTCCTTATCTCCCCTGGGAGGCTGTCACAAAACAGTTTTTCATTGCCTACTGGAGTCTGATGAGATATGGGGTTTGCTGTTTTGCATCCCCTCAGAACAGAGCTGCAGAATTTAGAATCTCTTAGCTGCAGTCAAAAATTAGCCCCTCAGCAATGGGATATCTCACAACTTACCTTGCCTCACAACTTACCTCTGGTTCTTTTTATTTTGATGTCATCTTTTGGTGTGTAGGACAAGTACCACAGGGAGCTGGCAGCTATGCCAACACTTCTTTTTGCTCTTCATGTAAGTAATAAACTATCTGAATTTAAAAGTGGCTCATTGTATCTTTATTAACTGAAGTTGTCAGGCCTTGATCTTTGCTTTGTCTTGTCTTGTTTGTGCTTGACATCAGTTGTTATTACAAATGGGCTCAGATGCCTACTAAAACCCATAATTGAAGAATAAAAAATATTTATTTATTTGACACACAGAGAGAAATAGCGAGGGAGAGAGCACAAGCAGGGGGAGTGGCAGGCAGAGGGAAAGGGGGAAGAAGCCTCTCCACTGAGCTAGGAGTCCAACCAATCCCAGGATCCAGGGATCATGACCTGAGCCGAGTCAACTGAGCTTAACCAACTGAGCTACCCAGGTGCCCCAAGTTGGACAATTTTTTAAAAAACATTTTTTATTGTGGTAAAATACATGTAGAACAAAGTTGATCATTTTAACCATTTTTAGTGTGCAATTCAGTGACATTAATTATGCTTAAAATGTTAGGCTGTTATCACCACTATCCATTTCAAGAACTTTTTCAACATCCAAAACAAAATCTGTACCTATTAAGCAGTAACTCCATTCTGCCCTCCTTTTATCCTTTGGTAATCTTTGCTCAACTTTCTGTCTCTGAATTTCCCTCTTTTAGATGCCTCATATAAGTGGAATCATACAATATTTGTACTCATATATCTAGCTTATTTCACTTACTATAATGCTCTCAAGGTTCACTTTCTTTTAACTTTAAATTTTGACATAATTTTGGAGTGCTTGGGTAGCTCAGTCCATTAAGTGTCTGCTTTTGGCTCAGGTCATGATCCCAGGGTCCTGGGATTGAGCCCTGCATCAGACTCCTTACTCAGTAGTAGGGACCTGCTTCTCCCTCTCCCTCTGCCTGCTGCTACCCCTGCTTGTGCGCTCTCTCTCTGTCAAATAAATAAATAAAATCTTTAAAAAATGATTTTGACATAATTTTAAACTTAAAAAAGTTGCAAGAATAGTACAAATAATTCTCACACACCCTTTATCCAGATCTTCCAAATATAACATTTTATCACACTGGCTTTTAATTTTCTTACTTTCTCTTTCCTCTCTCTCTGTATATATGTATATGAGTATGTATACACACACACAAACACACAAATAATTTTTTTTTCTGAACCATTTGAGAATTAATTGTAGGCATGATACCTCTTTACCCCTAAATACTTAAGTGTGATTTTCTTTTCTTTTTTTTTTTTTCTTTTAGAGAGGGAGAAGTGAGGGGGGTGCAGAGGGAGAGAAAGAATCTTAAGCAGACTCCATGCCCAGTGTGGAGCCTGACATGGGGTTTGATCTCACAACCCTGAGATCATGATCTGAGCTGAAATCAAGAGCTGGATGCTTACCCAACTGAGCCACCTAGCTCCCCCTTCAGTGTGATTTTCTAAAAGTAAGGACATTATTTTTACAAAACTACCACAAATCAGGGACACCTGGGTGGCTCAGAGGGTTAAGCCTCTGCCTTCAGCTCAGGTCATGATCTCAGAGTCCTGGGATCGAGCCCCACATCGGGCTCTCTGCTCAGCAGGGAGCCTGCTTCCTCCTCTCTCTCTCTCTGCCTGCCTCTCTGCCTCCTTGTGATCTCTGTCTGTCAAATAAATAAATAAAATCTAAAAAAACCCAAAGCTACCACAAATCAGGGATTAACATTGATGTAATACTACTATCTAATTTACAGACATTACTCATATTTTGGCAAGCATCCCAAGTGAAAAGAAAAACCCAGCTCATGTGTTGCATTCAGTTGTCACATCTCTTCATTTTCTCTTCATCTTGAGTAGTTGCTTAGTCTTTGTATTGCATGACATTGATATTTCTGAAGAGTAAAGACCAATTGTTTTGACCTGAGAGAGTTTTAAAAACTACTCCTGGCCTTCCCTTTACAATTTTCTACTAAATTAGGTAGAGGTGAGACTTGCACACTGGTATGTTAAAACTACAACAGATACAACAGAAATTTCCAGTTAGTTATAATATGGAGTCAGGTTGAGAAAGCCTGGGCTTTGGGACTTTAGAATAAGGGCAGAATCCTGCTGGGTGGGGTCAATTAGGTAAGGTAGGACTTTGACTGGGCCTTGAATGGTGGTTAGTTGGGCCAAAGGCACAGACTAAGATATAAATTCAGATGGCAGCTATGCCTCTTACTACCTTTGACTTGGGGCCATTTACCTCACATTTCTTCATCTGTGAAACCTGGTAATAAATCTTACCTTATAGGATTATTGCAAAAACTGAACTAATCAATATATTGAAAAATGAGGTTGGGGGGAGATGAACCACGAGAGACTGGACTCTGAGAAACAAACTGAGGGTTTTGGAGTGGAGACGGGTGGGGGGATGGGTGAGCCTGATGGTGGGTATTAAGGAGGGCATGTATTGCATGAAGCACTGGGTGTGGTGCATAAACAATGAATCTCGGAACACTGAAAAAACAAAATAAAATGAAAAAAGAATGATCAAAAAGTGAAAAAAAAAATGACTAGCCTAGTGCCTAATACATAGTTAGTAGCTGCCATAATATTAGCATGGTAGGGTTAGTATTTTCTTTCATGTTATTATTGGATGGAAGAGCATCTGAGCAGGAGTAAAGCTGTTGAGGAAGGAACAGTGAGTTATATAAGGAACATTTCTCCAATAAGATTGAGGGCCGTATATATCTGACTCATCCTTGGCTTCCCCCAGCTGAGCTATATGCAGAGTGTTGTTCAGGAAAGGCTGGTGAGAGTCAACAATGGGGTAGTTAAGGGAAGAGTGCTCTACCAGAGGAGTAGTGTCTAAAATCATTGGAAGTGGGCTTCATGAGTAGTAATCAACTGGTGTTGTGAGGAGTCCTAGGAGGAGCATGGGATCCTTTGTTAGGAGTGAGGGCACAGCAAAGTGTACCAGACTCTGAGACTTCTTTTGATGTGTTTCTCTTTTAAATACACACTGGGAGGCTATGAGAAAGTTTATTTAAATACAAACCCACAAGATTATATGGTGGCCAAGAGTTTCTTTTTCAACTCATGGCTTTTCACAAGACTATGGGACGTGACTCTCCAGCATCTGGCTTGGCTGCCTCCTCCTGACTGGATCTGGCTTGAGACAGGTCTGTTAGCTGCTCGTGGCTCCCCTGCCCCAGGAGGGTGAATAGTGGCTTCCAAAGATATTCACATTTGAATCCCCAGAACCTGTAAATGTTACTTTATATGGGATTTTGCAGATGTAATTAAGGATTGAGTTGGGGAGATTATCCTGGGTTATCCCAATGAGCCCAGTGTCATCACAGGTACTCTTGTAAGAGAGAGACAGAGGGAGACTTGACACAGAAGAAGGCAATGCGGTCACTGCAGCAAGGTGGTCAAAGCTTTTGGCTTTGAAGATGGGAAAAGGCACAATGAGCTGCAAGTAGTGAAGTTCTAGAAGCCAGAAAAGGCAAACAAATTCCTCTGGAGAAATTGCAGTCCTGTAGGTAGCTTGATTTCACCCCAGTGAAACTGATTTTAGACTTCTGACCTTAGAGTCAAAACTGTATTCTCATAGATGTGTATGTTTTTGTTTTCAAATATAACTAATAACAAGGAAAATTTTTATAAAAAGTGCTGAGTAACAAAATCAGGGTACAAAATTATATGTACGTAATTTGCTCCCCAAATTATAATTATGTATGCCTCTGTGTGTGTGTGTGTGTATCATGCAAGTTGGGGGGAAGTTATATGTGCATACAATAACATAAATAAATAAAACCTGTAAGGAAAGTAGTAGAATTTAACTCTGGATGTCAGATGATTTAAAAATGCGTTTCAATAATCATATTCCATACCATATGGAAATGTTCAGCCACAGTTTGACAGTTGACATAGATGCAGCAGAGATGAGATCCACAGAAAAAGGGATTTTTTTTAAAGGACAAGGGAGTCTTGATATCATTTGGCTTTCTGGATTCAGTCATGCATAAATCTAGCTCCCTTATTGCCCCTCCCATGATTTTGTTCAATATACAAATATGTTACTTACACTTTTTTTTGCCTGTTTTGTTTTGCTTATATAGATTTAAACTGGGTTTTATCTCTTGAATCTAATCTGTGTGTTGTTTTAGGTTACCAGGTTTGTGGTAATTTGTTATAGCAGTTATAGGAAACTAATACATGTGCCCACTGCCATCTTCATGCCTCTTCCTTCTTGGAGCAGCTGGGTATTCAAGATGCTACTTTTGCTTTGTTAATCATACCATTGACTGTGGTTGAGATCTGGTCTATCACTCCTTCTCTAGGGCCACGTGCAATACTGAATCATTTAATAAATGGAAAAGAATGAACCAGATCTTTTGGGTTATATGATGCAAATAATTCAGATGGATTCAATGACTTTTTTCCCTAAGTAGCTAATCTAATACTGAATTAAACTATAGTTAAGAATACTCTATTATATACTTGAGAGTTGCTTAGAAAATAGATCTTAAATCTACTTTTGTTCTCAGCACAGTACAAAATGGTAATTATGTGAGGTGATGGAGGTGTTAACTAACTTTATTATGGTTATCATTTTGCAATATATACATGTATCAAACCATCACATTGTACACCTTACACTTATACAATGTTATATGTCAGTCATATCTCAATAAAACTGGAAAAAATACTGAATCAACAAACTTGACTAGTATTATATTAATCAGGACTTTCCCCTTCAAAATGATTGTTTTAAAATGTAATTTATTTGTTTCTTGTCAGATTAATCAAATTTATACTCACTGATGCTGCTTATTTTTACCTTGAATTCAATGATTGCCCCTGTTCCACTCCAGGGCTCTGTGAATAGACTCGGAGACCACGTAGCTCCCTGAAATATCTGGGCTCCTCACCCTAGCTGTGAAAAGGAAAATTTCCTTTTCAAAGGGTGTGACAATGCTCATAAGGTGATCAGTGTTTTTTCTTGAGAGACAGGTATGACCTGTAGAGGGTGGTGCCAGCCTCTTAGGCGAAATTCCTCTTAGGCGATGAGCAGGTAAAAACATGCCCCTGCCTGACTCAGCTGGAGGAATGGAGGAGTGCTATCCCAAAGCCCGATGTTCCTTTCCAAATAAAGCATCATGGAACTGGGGCTACCATCATGAATCATCTGAGCACAATGAGCTCAGGGCAGGAGTGAGACTTTCCAAGTTTATATACCATGATTAAGAGAGAATCCCAGCTCTGCCCTTGACCCAGGCTGTCTCTTATACGGTAAATACTTATTGAGAACCAGCTGTGTGCTCCAACTTGTCTCTATGCTCCTAGTCAAAGCTGTACCTTCTTTCCCTCTAGCCCAGTTAGTGCCTGTCCCCTGGGTCATTATCACTGATCTTTTGTGACACTGCTTATATCACTCTTCTGGGGAGATTTTTCTAACCCCCTGCCTCCCAGGACACAGCCTTCATTCCGTGCCCTATCAGAAAGCTCTAGAGCACTGTGTGGGTGTCTTTGTCCTAGCACTGACTTATCAAACCTGCTGAGGGGTGAAATGAGGGCAAATATCAAGGTGGGAGCAGAAGCCTTGAGTTCTGGTTCCAGGTGGACCAGGAGACCTCATTGGGCCTCAGTGTCCCAGTGGAGAATGTTATGCCCTCTCTAGTGAACTTTCCAGGGATCACATTCAAGCTATGTAATTTCCCGGTCTTCAAGGAGCTTAGTGAGTTGCAACCAAGGAAAGCAGATTTATAAATGCAGACCAGTTGGCTTTCTGGGTGCAGTGAGCTGGCTTTCCCAAGACTTTAACTCTGGGCTCCCCAGTGAGGTAACTGAAGATCCATGATGGCTTTGTTACACGTGTGTAATCAGGGAGCTGTGATAATGGTATTCAAGACTCTGCTCCAATTAAACATTTTTGCAGTGGGGTATGTTGGCATGACAGGTTATCACATAAATTGTGTACCTTTTGAGAGGGGAGTGTGTGGTTTATTGACCTCTAAAAGAACTGGATTCATTATGTGATAAGGCTCAAGTTATGAGCCTTGCTAAAGGTCACAGGGAAGGAGCCAAGGGTTCTGAGCTGAGAAGAGCTCCCTGGAATCTCCTCTCCAACCCTCCACCCACAGGCCATCAAAACTTTGGACCCGCATCAGAATCTGAGTCTGGTGCAGCTGGAAATGTGGGAAAAGGTGTGGTAGCATGATGTTGGGATCTCTGAGAGGGTGAAGGAGGCCAATGAGTCATGGAGGTAGGGAGATGCTGGTGGAGCTGTGTTGCTGAGAATTTGATGGTTTCACAGAGGACCAGTAGGTCAGAGAGGTGAAGGGATTTGTTGGAGTGGTATGGTGAGTGAGGAGTGGAGCAGGCACTGGAAGCCAACATTCTGAGTTCTTGCCCAGGGTTGTTTTTTTCCCCTCTTCCCCTGGATACCTTCTCTGGGCATATTTTTAATTTCCTACTCCCTACCCCCTTTAATTAGATATAGTTGACAAATAAAATTGTATATATTTAAAGTGTGCATTGCAGTGATTTGATATTGTGGGCACATATTTTTAATGTGTGTTTAAGAGCAATGGGCTCAAATTCTAGTTCTGTCCTTTATGAGTTTCTTAATCTTTCTAAATCTCAGTGTTCTTATCTACCAATTGGGGATAGTATTGCCTATCACACAGGGGTGTTGTAAGAATTACAGGGGGGTAATGTTTATAAAGCACTTGTTACAGTGGTCAATAAATGATAGCAAGCCATTGCTTAATGATAGTTCTTTTGTTGTTATTCTAACAATGGTCTCCAGAGAATCATTCCCTGGACCTAAAGGAGTGGGGGTTTGGTTCAAGGCCTTGAACTTCATCCTCTTCTGTGGCTCTGCTCTCCTGCCCTGTATACTTTATCTCCTTTCTCCTACAGATTAGGACTTGTCCTGGTTGTCACCATCCCCTAATACACACACATATGATGCCAGAAATCTTGAGGGCTTCAGGCCTTCTCAGGTCATATAAACATTTTTGAGGTGGTTTCCATAGATGATCTCTTCTACTTTCTGAGTCCTACACTCTGGCCTTGAATGGGGGCTGCAAAGTGATTTTGGGGATATTCATGCTACCTGTTCCTTCCAACTTTTAGGGCAATTGACTTCCTCACTTACCACCTTTTTAAAAAGAGAGCTTTCTTCCAAATGTTGAGGACCCCTTGTTCTCCCAGCCCTTCTATGAGCATCACAGTCATATCCTTTCCCTCTTTGAAGAGAACTGTGCCTGTTCTAAACAATTCCACACCCTCCACCTTCCTTTGAGAATCCCCTGAAGATGGAGAGTTGCTTGCATTTGACTCATGTGGAAACTGAATCTCAGAGAGTTGAAGTCACTAGCCCAAGGTTAAAAAGCAAGTTAGAAGCAGACTCAGGACTTGAATCCAGGAATCTTCATTCTTATTCCAAAGTTCTTGTCTTGTGTTAAAGTCCTGGAAGAATTCCTGCTACTGGATTAAGGGGCATCCAAGGCCTTTGATAACATAGTCTGGAGTCTGTCTCTCAAATCTTTATTCTCATTCTCTTCCTGTTCACCTCTCAGGGGTCTTGCGTTTGCACTCTCTTTTTTAAAATTAACATATAATACATTATTTGTTTCAGAGGTACAGGTCTGTGATTCATCAGTCTTACACAATTCACAGCTCTCACCATAGCACGCACTCTCCCCAATCTCCATCACCCAGCCAACCCATCCCTCTGACCCTCTTGCCCTCCAGAAACCCTCAGTTTGTTTCCTGAGATTAAGAGTCTCTTATGGTTTGTCTCCCTCTCTGGTTTAATCTTATTTCATTTTCCCCTCCCTTCCCTATGGTCCTCTGTCTTGTTTCTCAAATTCCTAATATCAGTGAGATCATATGATATTTGTCTTTCTCTGATTGACTTATTTTGCTTAGCATAATACACTCTAGTTCCATCCACATTGTTGCAAATGGCAAGATTTCATTTTTGGTGGCTGCATAGTATTCCAGTGTGTGTGTGTGTGTGTGTGTGTGTGTGTGTGTGTGTGTGTGTATTACATTCATCTGTTGATGGACATTTAGGCTCTTTCCCTAGTTTGGCTATTGCAGACGTTGCAGCTATGAACATTTGGGTGCACGTGTTCCAAAGGCATTTGTATCTTTAGGGTAAATACCCAGTCGTGCAATTGCTGGTCATAGGGTATCTCTATTTTCAACTTTTTGAAGATCCTCCATACTGTTTTCTAGAGTGGTTGCACCAGCTTGCATTCCCACCAAAAATGTAGCAAAGTTCCCCTTTCTCTGCATCCTCGCCAACACCTGTCATTTCCTGACCAGTTAATTTTAGCCATTCTGACTGGTGTGAGGTGGTATCTCACTGTGGTTTTGATTTGTATTTCTCTGATTGCATTTGCTCTCTTACCTGGAAGGGACTTCCCCTAGACATCACATGGTTCAATCCCTCATTCCTTCCATACCATTCATAAGAGGTCCTGCTTGATCACCATGCCTTTTTCTGACCATCTTTATCTCTGTATTCTGCTTTATTTTCCTTTCTAGGACCTATCATTGCCTAATATATTATATGCACTATTTGCTTATTTTTTTCAAAATTTATCTTCTACAACTAGAACATGAATAAAGACCATATCTTCTTCACTGTGGTTCCTCTAATGCCTAGAGCAGTGTGTGTGGCACATAGAAATTATTCAATAGCGGTTTATTTAATTATATAAACAGTACAATAAATTTCCATCCAAACTGGATTATTCATGTTCCCTGGCTTTTGCCCATGCAGTGCTTTACCTGTCATACCTGATGAGCTTTATACATAAAATAGCTATTTTTAATTAGATAGGTTTCCTTCTTTTTTTTTTTTTTAAGTTGAGGTATAATTGGCATACAACATTGTGTTAGTTTCAGGTGTACAATGTTCATGATTTTACATATATGTATATTGCAAAATGATCATCACAATAAGTCTAGTTAACATGTATTACCACATAGAATTACAGCTTTTTTCCCTTGTGATGAGAACTTTAAAAAAATACTCTCATACTCTCTTAGCAACTTTCACATATATAATACAGCATGATTAACTATAGTCCCAATAATGTTTATTATATCCCCAGGACTTACTTATTTTAAAACTGAATTTTGTACCTTTTGACCACCTTTACCCATTTTGTCCACCCCCAAAGCCCCTGCCTCTGGCAACCACCAGTCTGTTCTCTGTGTCTATAAATTCTTCTTTTTGGATTCCATGTATAAGTGAGATTATATGGTATTTTTCTTTCTCTGTCTGACTTTTAAATGGGTATTTTTATGTTGCCTTCTCTGTAAAGCCTTTCTTGGTTCCTCCAAAATACTAATAAATCTGTGTTAAACTCAGAATAAAAAATCAGTCCCTGGGATCATCTTCTGCCTACACCTGTGTTTATGTAGGTGTACACTTAGGTAAACCTTCCTCTATATAAGGTGCTATAAAAATCACAGCCATGGACTCATGAGCCCAAATGTCAGGTTACTTTTTTATTGATTGCTTCAGAACAAATCTTGCCAACAGAATCACTTCTTGTCTTACAGATAGCCCCTTTGACATCCAGCAGTATAAGGACAGATTAGATGCAAGTCTTGTCTATATTCATTTGGTTTTTTTCCTAATTATGCCTATAATACATAATTTTATTAGGAAAAAAAGGGCCATATAGACAAACCAAAAAGAAAAAATAAGTTATTCTTAAGTCCATATCCTATAAATTGTCACTGTTAACATTTGGTGTATATATCCTTTCAGACTTTAAAATATGTATTAAATGCAATAGACCTACATATTAAGCTTATTCATATTTATATTATCTACTTATAAATAAGCATCACATGTGGACAAAATGAGGTTGCATTATGAATAACATTTTGTAGATCTAAACGTCCTTTTTATGACCACAAACTATTTTAGCATATTGATATATTTATATTTATTTAATAAACACCTTAGTTTTGGATGTTTAGGTCATTTTAAGTTGTTATTATTGTAGATAATACTGAGATGAATGTCTTTCACACTTGTCTTATAACTTTTTTAAGGATGAATTCCTAGGACAGGATCTGTTAGTCAAAGGGTTTATTTTTAAGATTTTTAAGAGATTTTATTTATTTATTACAGAGAGAGCACAAGCAAAAGCAGGAGAGGCAGAGGGGCAGAGGGAGAGGGAGAAGCAGGCTCCCCACCAAGCAGGGAGCCCCAACATAGGGCTTGATCCCAGAACCCTGGGGTCATGATCTGAGGGAATGCAGACACTTAACCAACTGGGCCACCCAGGTGCCCCTATTTTTAAGATTTTTATATGTGACCCTAAGCTGTTCTGCAGATGACACTCCCCATCACAGAGTGTGAAATTGTGGGTTCTTGCATATTCTTACCCATAGTGGGATTTGGAATTTTCTTTTTGCAGGAGTTTTTCTTTTTTTTATTGTGGTAGAGTATACATGATGTAAAATTTACCATTTTAACCATTTTAAGTTCAGTGGCATTAAGTACATTCACACTGTTGAGCAATCAGGATTACAAACCATCTTCAGAACTTTTCCATCATCCCAAACTGAAATTCTGTATCCTTGAACCTAGCTCTATATTTCCCCTCCTCCTACCTCCTGGAAACCTCAGTTCTACTTTCAATTTCTGTGAATTTGCCTATTCCAGGTACCTCATTTAAGTGGAATCATACAATTTTTTTACTTGGTGGCTTTCTAGACCAGCAAGGAAGGCCCATGTTCCTCTTCCTCCCACTTTTATTGTGGCAAAATAGACATAACTTAAGACTTACAATCGTAACAATTTTCAAGTTTCAAAATTCAATGGTTTTAACTACATTCATACTGTTCTGCAACCATCGCCACTCATCAACATAGGAATTTTGGGGAGACACATTCAGATCAAGGCATATGCTTTGACTTCTCTTGAATAAATATGTAAAAGTGTAATTATATTCGCTTTTGTTTCCTTTGCCTTTGGAGACATATCTTGAAAGAAGTTGCTGTGGCTGATATCAAAGAGGTTACTGCCTATGTTCTGCTCTAGGATTCTGATGGATTCCTGTCTCACGTTGAGGTCTTTTATCCATTTTGAGTTTATCTTTGTGTACGGTGTAAGAGAATGGTCGAGTTTCATTCTTCTACATATGGCTGTCCAATTTTCCCAGCACCATTTATTGAAGAGACTGTCTTTTTTCCACTGTATATTTTTCCCTGCTTTGTTGAAGATTATTTGACCATAGAGTTGAGGGTCCATATCTGGGGTCTCTACTCTGTTCCACTGGTCTATATGTCTGTTTTGATGCCAGTACCATGCTGTCTTGGTGATCACAGCTTTGTAGTAAAGCTTGAAATCAGGCAATGTGATACCCCCAGTTTTGTGTTTCTTTTTCAACATTTCCTTAGCAATTCAGGGTCTCTTCTGATTCCATACAAATTTTAGGATTATTTGCTCCAGCTCATTGAAAAATTTTGATCAGAATGGCATTGAAAGCATAGGTTGCTCTAGGCAGTATAGACATTTTAACAATGTTTATTCTTCCTATCCATGAGCATGGAATCATCTTCCATCTTTTTGAGTCTTCCTCAATTTCTTTCATGAGTGTTCTGTAGTTCTTCGAGTACAGATCCTTTACCTCTCTGGCTAGGTTTATTCCCAGGTATCTTATGGTTCTTGGTGCTATAGTAAATGGAATCAATTCTCTAATTTCCCTTTCTGTGTTTTCATTGTTAGTGTATACGAAAGCAACTGATTTCTGTACATTGATTTTGTTTCCTATCACATTACTGAATTTCTGTATGAGTTCTAGTAGTTTTGGGGTGGAGTCTTTTGGGTTTTCCATATAAAGTGGATAAAGAAGATGTGGCCCATATATACTATGGAGTATTATGCCTCCAGCAGAAAGGATGAATATCCAACTTTTGTATCAACATGGACAGGACTGGAAGAGATTATGCTGAGTGAAATAAGTCATGCAGAAAGACTCAATTATCATATAGCTTCACTTATTTGTGGAACATAAGGAATAACACGGAGGACATGAGATGGAGAGGAGAAGGGAGTTGGGGGAAATTGGAGGGGTAGAAGAACCATGAGACTGTGGACTCTGAGGAACTAACTGAGGGTTTTGGAGGGGAGGGGGTGGGAGGTTGGGTGAGACTAGTGGTGGGTATTATGGAGGGCACGTATTGCATGGAGCACTGGGTGTGGTGCATAAACAATGAATTCTGGAACACTGAAAAGGCATTAAAAAATAAAAATAAAAAAGTGTAATTATAAGTCATAGGATAGGTTTAGCTTTAACTTTATAAGAAATTGTAAATTTGTTTTGAAAAAAGTTTTTGGAGAAGACAGAGCACTGGATTAGGACTTCAGAAACCATGCTATAGATTCGGACAAGTAGCTCTTCCTCTTTGGGTCTCAATTTCCACTATAGAATGAGGGGGTCAGTTGAATGCTTTTCAACCAAAAGAGTCTATTATTCTTTTTTAAAAATTTTTATTTTTTATAAACATATTTTTATCCCCAGGGGTACATGTCTGTGAATCGCCAGGTTTACACACTTCACAGCACTAACCATAGCATATACCCTCCCCAACATCCATTACCCCACCCCCCTTTCCCGACCCCCTCCCCCCAGCAACCCTCAGTTTGTTTTGTGAGATTAAGAGTCACTTATGGTTTGTCTCCCTCTCAATCCCATCTTGTTTCTTTTCTTCTTTTTCTACCCCCCTAGTCCCCCATGTTGCATCTCCACTTTCTCATATCAGGGATATCATATGATAGTTGTCTTTCTCTGATTGACTTATTTCACTAAGCATGATGCCCTCTAGTTCCATCCACATCGTTGCGAATGGCAAGATTTCATTTCTTTTGATGGCTGCATAGTATTCCATCGTGTATATGTACCACATCTTCCTTATCCATTCAAGAGTCTATTATTCTTAGAGGTTGTAGAAATGGAGAACCTGACATATGCCCAATTCAGGCATTACAAAACTGGTTCTTTTTTTTAAAAAAGATTTTATTTATTTATTTGACAGACTGAGATTACAAGTAGGAAAGAGAGGCAGGCAGGGAGAGAGAGGAGGAAGCAGGCTTTCCGTGGAGCAGAGAGCCCAATGTGGGGCTCGATCCCAGGACCCTGGGATCATGACCTGAGCCAAAAGGAGAGGCTTTAACCCAATGAGCCACCCAGGCACCCCTACAAAACTGGTTCTTAAGGCTACTCACTAACAGCATCCTATGGTCAAGAAAGTACAAACAGTCCTCCCATATCAGGTCTATATGGGTATAATCATGTTAATGATAGTTGTATTCAAAGAAGCCTTTGCCCCAAAGAGCTCACAACTCTTTCACATGGGACTGTGACTTTGGTGAATACTGAAGGAAACCCTCCCAACCCAGGTGCTTTCCCAAGGGAAAAAAGTGGGTAGTGACTCAAAGTGAGTCAAAATAAGACATTGAAACCAAGACCTGGAATGACTACTGCTGGCTGGAGGGCAGAGCAAATGGGCTTTACAGTGGCCCTCCATTAAAAATGAAGCCCTATATATGGGTCCATGGCCAAAGCCCATATAACAAATCCTGTCTTTTCCACTCTTCTCAAGCACAACCTCTAAACCAAATCCCTTCCCTATCATCAATTACAGTTTTAGCAAGGACCAATTCCTTGTCTGCCTACCTCTCAGAGCTGAATCTGGAAGGTCAACCAACAGGCCCTCCTCCAATTACAGAATCAGCCCAAAGACAGAGATTTTAGGATTTTGCACTTTGAATCATCACAGAAGTGTAGACAATCCAAAATTAATGGTTCTTTGTCTCAGATTTATATTCTGTGCTTTGGTGTTGACATTTGTGTATATGCCTATATGGGTATATATGTGTTTGTGTATGTACAGTTTCACTCTTAAACATGTTGTATAATAATTTAATCAAAACCAATGACATCTTTGTCACCCAGGGTAGTGAAAATGACACTTTTCTTGCTTCCTGGTAGGATTTCCCAAACTTGGAAAAAACCTATTGAGGAGTTTGCCCAAGATGTTTAGAAAATCCAAGAGATCAGGGACACTTGACTGTGGGTTAGGTTTTCCCCTCTTGCTCAGACAGATTCTTTTTTTACCTGGGTCTCTGCTTTATTGCTTTTCCTTAGTATTTTTCATGTCTCAGCAGGAGCAGATGAATCATTGTTTGGAATGGTGTGTGTGTGTGTGTGTGTGTGTGTGTACAGTAATTATTTATAATCAATCATAAATAATTGTGTGAGTATAGGAGGAAGATAGGATTAAATAGCATTGCGAGATCTTTCCTTTGGCTGGAAATGACTATTAGAAAGTTTTCTATGTGTAGGAAAGGAAAGCTCTTTCTGAGAAGCCAGTTTTGTGGTTATCTCCACACTTGTAAACAGTGTGATCAAGTCCATTTCTTTTGCTTTACTTAAGCCCAGGGGAGATAATGAAACCAAACAGGAGCCTATAGACCTGGGTTTCAGCCCTGACTCTTCCACCAACAAATGGTTTGACCTTGACCAGGGTCCATCCATTCTCTGGGTCTCAGTGTCTCACTGGTACACTGTAAGGTCTTTCACCATTAGATTGTGTATCTTTGTACCTTTGCATCTTGCTATCTATGGCAATTGGAACAGTGCCAGGCATGTACAGGACACTCAAGATAAATTTGTTGAGTGAGTGAATATATTACTGAGTCAAGTTTGAAGATCTCTGAGGTTCCTAACTGCTTGGATATTCAGTGATCCTAGTGTAGTATTTATTCTCCTTCTCTCTCTTGACTTTCTTCCCTACCTCCCTTCCTCCCTCTATCTATTGATCCAGTAAACAATAATTTTCCATGATTCATAAAATACATAAATATATATAGAGAAAGCCTCCAAGTTATCCAACTTTTCTCCCTAAAGCCAATCAATTTTGCCAATTCCCTGTGTATCCAAGAGATTTTTAGTGTACTTGTAAGCAAATCTGTACCTATATTCTCCCCACCCTCTATTTTATGAGACTGACTCAGGACCTTACCCCACCCTCTATTTTATACTGTTAGCATACTATATATTGTTCTGCAAACTTTGATTTTTTTAACCTAAAAAAATCATTTTGAGATAAATCCTCATTCATACACAGAGTTTTCTTTTCCTTTTAAAAAAAATGGTTGCATTGTATCCACTAAGTGGATAAACCATAATTTATTCAACCAGTTGTTTATGATTGGGAATTTACATTGCTTCTACTCTTTTTCCTATTACAAACAGTGATGCAGTAAATAACTTTGAACATAGATCATTTTATCTTTATGTAAGCCGACATCTGTAGTATAAATTCTTACAAGTAGATATGGTCCATATATACAATGGAATATTATGCCTCCATCAGAAAGGATGAATATCCAACTTTTGTATCAACACGGATGGGACTGGAGGAGATTGTGCTGAGTGAAATAAGTCAAGCAGAGAGAGTCAAGTATCATATGGTTTCACTTACTTGTGGAGCATAAGGAATAACATGGAGGACATTAGGAGAAGGAAAGGAAAAGTGAACTTGGGGAAATCAGAGGGGGAGATGAACTATGAGAGACTGTGGACTCTGAGAAACAAACTGAGGGTTTTGGAGGGGAGGGGGTTTGGGGGGTTAGGAGAGTCTGGTGAGGAATATTAAGGAGGGCACATATTGCATGGATCACTGGGTGTGGTACATAATAAATCTTGGAACGATGAAAAAATAAATAAAAAAGTTATCTCCTGAAAAAAAATTCTTACAAGTAAAATTTTTGGGTCAAAGTTTTTATATATCTATAATTTTAAAAATAGACTTTATTTTTTCTTTTGTTGACTGATTGCTGTTGCTAGAACTTCTAATACTATGTTGAACAAGAGTGGTGAGAGTGGGTGTTAGGTTATAGCAAAATTGAGTGAAAAGTATAGAGTTCCCATATTACTACCACTTATCCCATTCTCAGCCTGTGTCACCATCAATATCCTGTATCAGAGTCATACATTTGTTATAACTGATGAATATACATTAACACTTCATTATCACCCAAAGTCCATAGTTTACATTAGAGTTCACTCTGGTGTTGTACATTCTATGAGGTTTCTTTTTTTTTAAATTATGTTCAGTTAGCCAACATATAGTACATCACTAATTTTTTTTTTCTTTTTGGCACTTTATTTTTTATAAATGGTTTTTAAAATTTCTTCTCAGCATAACAGAATTCATAGTTTTTGCACCACACCCAGTGCTCCATGCAATGCATGCCCTTCATAATACCCACCACCTGGCTCCCCCAACCTCCCAGCCCCTGCCCCTTCAAAACCCTCAGGTTGTTTTTCAGAGTCCATAGTCTCTCATGGTTCATCACTAATTTTTGATGTAGTTTTCAGTGATTCATTAGTTGCATATAACATTCAGTGCTCTTCAACCTATGAGTTTGATTGATAAACATTTGACAAATGTATAATTACATGTATCCACCATTATAATAGCATACAGAGTAATTTCACTGCCCTAAAAATTCTCTGTGCTCCGGCATTCATCTGATTTTCCTCTCTAACTCCTGGCAACCATGGATCTTTTTACCACTTCCATAGTTCCGCCTTTTATGAAATGTTGTATATTTAGAATTATACAGCATATGACTTTTTCAGATTGGCTTTTTTCACTTATTAATATACTTTTAACATTCCTCCATATCTTTTCATGACTTGATAGCTCACTTCTTTTTATCATTGAATAATATTCCATTTTCTGCATGTACCACAGTTTACTTATTCATTCACCTACTGAAAGACATCTTGATTGCTTCCAAGTTTTGACAATTATGAATAAAGGTGCTATAAACATCTGTGTGAAGGTTTTTGTGCAAACATATTTTCAGCTCCTTTGAGTAAATATCAAAGAGAACAACTGCTGGATTGTATGATAGGAATATATTTAGTTTTGTAAAAAACTGCCTTTCTTTTTCTTTTTGATCGATTGATTTTTATTATGTTCAATTAGCCAACATATCATTAGTTTTTGATGTAGTGTTCAATGATTCATTAGTTGTGTATAACAACCAGTGCTTATCACCACACATGCCCTCCTTAATACTCATCACCCTGTTAATCGATCCCCCTACCCCCTTCCTTCTGTAACTCTCAGTTTGTTTCCCAGAGTCCAGGATCTTTCAAAACGGCTGTATAATTTTTCATATGTACCAGAAATGAATGAGATTTTCTGTTGTTCCACATCCTTGCCAGCATTTGTTATTGCTAGTGTTGGATTTTGGTCATTCCAATAGGTGTGTAGTGGCATCTTGTTGTTTTAATTTGTAATTATCTGATGACATGATGTTGAGCATCTTTTCATATGCTTATTTGCATATCAAAAGATATCTGTATATCTTCTTTGATGTGGTGTCTGTTCAGATCTTTTGCCTACTTTTTAGTTGGGTTATTCATTTTCTTATTGTTGAGTTTTAAGAGTTCTTTGATAGTTTGGTTAGCAGTCCTTTATCAGATATGCCCTTTGTAAATATTTTCTCCCGGTCTTCAACTTGTCTTGTCATTCTCTTGATATAATGTTGATGGATATTCTCAAATTATCTGTTGGAGATGGTACAAATTCATGCTGTATGTGTGTGAGTATATGTTTTCTCTTATAACACAATGTATTATCAATTTCTTTGTGATTTTTTTCAGTCTGATAGGAAAAAATAGTATCTCACTGTAGTTTTGTGTTTGTCATTTTGGAAAGAGATTGGCCATCTTTTAGTATGTTTATTTGTCATTTGTGTTCCTTTTTTTTTTTTTAAGAGTGAGAGTGTGTGGTGGGGGAGGAGGGGCAAAGGGAGAGGGAGAAAGAGGATCTTTTAAAAAAAGATTTTATTTATTTATTTTAGAGGGAAAGAAAGAGAGCATGAGCAGGGGAAGGGGCAGAAGGAGAGAGAGAGAATCTCAAGCAGACTCCACACTGAGTGTGGAGTGTGACATGAGGCTCAATCCCATGACCCCAAGATCATGACCTGAGCTCTCAATTCCACAATGCTGAGATCAAGACCTGAGCTGAAATCAAGAGTTGGACACTCAACCAACTGAGTCATCCAGGTGCCCTGAGAAAGAGGATCTTTAGGAAGGCTCCAAGCCCAGCACAGAGCCTGATGTGGGGCTTGATCCCATGACACTGAGATCATGATCCAAGCAGAAATCAAGAGTTGGCTGCTTAACCAACTGAGCCAGCCAGGCACCCCTGTATTCCTTTTGTATATGTATGTATGTATATATGTATATGTATATGTGTGTGTGGGTATATATATATATATATATAGAGAGAGAGAGAGAGAGAGAGAGGTTTAGGCTATTTATATTTTTTTGTTTTTCTGTTGAGGTTGGTTCTTACAGTTGCTATGCATGATGAGATAATGGAGGAACAAATCTTGTGGCCAATTCAGAGTGGAGCTTAATTTCCTCAAAATCTCCTCTCTCTATATCCTTCATTTATACACACTTCTTTGGCATTTGGATCTGTTTACTACCAGTGTCTTCTTCTGCTTTAAGGCCCTGAATTTTTGGTGAATTTATCATTGCTATTTTTTAAAAGTTCTTCCTTCTTTATATTTAAAAAAATATTTTATTTGACACACAGAGTACAAGCAGGGGGAGCAGCAGGCAGAGGGAAAGGGAGAAACAGCCTCCCTACTGAGTAAGGAGCCTGATGTAGGGCTTAATCCCAGGACCCTGGGATCATGACCTGAGCTGAAGGCAACTGCTTAACTGACTGGGCCACCCAGGTGTCCCTGTTGTTGCTATTTTGACTCATGTTTCATATTTGATACAGAATTTGTTTTTTTTTAACCAACTAGAATCTCTTCCTTTCTTTCCAGGGTTACCGCTCTTGGAAACCCCATTCTTCTTAGTCAGCAACACCTTCAAGTCTAGTACATAATCCTTTTACTGACACATGTCAATTGTGATCATGAAAAAGCACAGAGTTTTACCCATCTTTATAAATATTTTGTGAATGGATAAAGAAGATGTGGTCCATATATACAAAAGAATATTACTCAGCCATCAGAAAGGACAAATACCTACCACTTGCATCAACATGAACGGACTGGAGGGGATTATGCTAAGTGAAATAAGTCAAGGAGAGAAAGACAACTATCATATGGTTTCATTCATATGTGGAACATAAGGAATAGCGAGGAGGACCATAGGGGAAGGGATGGAAATCTGAAGGGGGAGAAATCAGAGAGGGAGATGAACCATGAGAGACTCTGGACTATGGGAACCAAATTGAGGAATACAGAAGGGAGAGGGGGATGGGGGGATGCATTAGCCCGGTGATGGGTATTAAAGAGAGCATGTGTTGTGATGAGCAATGAATACAATGAATGAATCGTTGAACATTACATCAAAAACTAATGATGTACTGTATGTTGGCTAACTGAACATAATAAAAAATATTTTGAAATTCTCTTTAATACAATACTACTGCCGTTGTTACAATGGGGGTCACTGTTACTTCACAGTATCCCTGACATCTGGTGTGTCATGGAGATGGAAAGTGTCACAGTCAGGATGGGAAACAATCTGCTAGTGGACTTCAGAGCACTTTAATTTATCTATCCATCCATGATCCATTCATGTATGTATCCACCCACTCATCAATCTATCCATCCATTATCCATTTAGCCACTCACCCATCCTCTGACTACTCTTACTTCAAAAAGGACTAAGAAAGTACTCATACATCCTGTTCATAACAGCATTATTCAGAATTATGAAAGGAAGCAACCAAAGTGTTCTTCACTGAATGAATGGATAAATAAATATAGTATATCCACACAATGGAATTATTTAGCCTTAAAAAGGAAGGAAATTCTAACACATGCTACAACATGAATGAACTCTGAGGACATTATGCTAAGTGAAATAAACTAGTCACAAAAGGATGAATACTATATGATTCTACTTCTTTTTTAAAAAATATGATTCCACTTCTGTGAGATATCTGGAGTAGTTATATAGACAGAAAATACAATGGTGGTTGCCAGGGCTAGGGAGTTATTGTTTAATGGGTATAGAATTTCAGTTTTGCAAGGTAAAAGGAGTTCTGTGGATGGATGGTGGTGATGGCTGCACAACAATGTGAATGTATTTAACGTCAGTAAACCACACACTTAAAAGTGGTTAAGATGGTAAATTTTATATTATGTATATTTTACCACAATTAAAAAACACACACAGTTAGATTCATTTGGCCAACAGATATTTATTGAGCTTTATATGTTCCAGGCCATGTGTAATAGGCACCAGAGATAGAACTTTGAACAAGACAAAGTCCTCTCAGGTGAAAATAGGCAGTAAGCAAATAGCAAAGACATCAACAAGATACTTAAATTTTGTTATGAGTATTATGAAGTCACTGAATTGGGATGGGATGAGGCTGTTTTAGTTAGGGTGGTCAGGGAAGGTGCTGGTTCTTAATTTTTTTGGAGTCACTGATCTGAGAATCTGACAAAAACTGAAAACACAAGAAAACACAAACCTGACCATAATTGTACATGCAATTTTAGAATCCATGGAAGTTCAAAATCCACCTCTGATGGGTGTATGAGGTCAGAAATCTCTGCTTTACTGGCTTCCCAGTATTCTATGGAAGAATTCCAAGATACTTAATATGCCACACAAAATCTCCTGTGGTCTAATTTCTGCCCACATCTCTGGCCTTATCTCCTGCTGTTCTACCCAGTCAATGCAGACCACAACTACTTACCATTCTCTGAATATGCATACTGTGTGTTCTCACATCTCAAAACCTCAAATCAGCTGTGTTACCTCAGGAACACCTCCTTCTTAGCCCTAAAGATTCAGTGCAGATATACCCTCTTGATGATTATTTCTTTTACCCCTCTCTCCATATCCCTTAGCAAGATAAAGTAAAGCATGTTCTGTCTCACCTTCCCTTATTGTTAGAGCATCTATCAAATTACAATTGTTCATGTTCATTATTTTAATTCACTTATGCACCCAACTAATATATATTGAGCATCCACTATATGCCAACCCCAGTACTAGCACAGTGATGGCTAAGAGACCCTGGCACTTCCCTCATGATGCTAATAGTCTTGTGGGATTCATAGACAGTAAATACAGCTATGCAACTAAATGTGAATTATAAACTGAGACAGGAAGGATGAAAATAGGGCTTGGAAACTGAGTTCTCAGAGACTTTCAGGCTGGGGTGGGATGCAGGTCAAGAAGCTTCTTGGAAAAAATTTAAGTTAACATGAAAGAATTATGACAGTTAGCCAGGTGAAGAGCAGGGAAGAAAGTGTCCTTGCATAGGGAACAGTATGTGCATATCAGATGTAAACTTTCTTTGATGAACTGGGAGGGCCCCAAGGCAGAGATTGTTTCTTTTTTTTTCTTTTGGCTAGTGTGTATTTTCTTCTTTTCTCCCCCCTTACTTTCTTGAGGTGTAATTGGTAAAATTGTATGCATTTAAGATGTACAAGGTTATGTTATATATATGTATATATACATTTAATATATATATATACACATATTAAAATGTCTACTACAATTAAGTTAATTAATACATTCACCACCTCACCACCTCACATTTTTAATATCCAAAAAATGTAAGGAACTCTGAGAAGTCAATAAGTACATGAAGTGTGCTTGACATCACTAATCATTGGGGAAATGCAAATCAAAACCACAATTAAATATTATCTCATGCTTTTTAAAATGGCTATTATTACAAAAACAAGAGATAATTGTTGGTGAGGATGTGGAGGAAAGTGAAACTTGGGCACTGCTGTAATGGAAAACATGGATTTTCCTAAAAAAAAAAAAAAAGAATAGAATCCACATATGAGTAAAATAATATGGTATTTGTCTTTCTCAGTTTGACTTATTTCATTTAGCCTTATAATCTCTAGGTCCATCCATGTTGTTGCAAATGGCAAGATTGCATCCTTTTTTATGGCTGTGTAATATTCCAGAGTGCGTGCGTGCGTGTTTGTATGTGTGTGTGTGATGTGCACGCACATCACATCCTTATTTGTTTGTCTATTGATGGATACCTGGGTCACTTCCATATCTAAAATACAAAACAAGCAAGAATCAGACCTATAAATACGAGAACAGACTGATGATTACCAGGGGGAAGGAGGGTCGAGGGATGGGCAAAATGGGTGAAGGGGAGTGGGAAGTACAGGCTTCAAGTTTTGGAATGAATAAGTCACAGGAATGAAAGGCACAGCATAAGGTGTATAGTCAGTGATACTGTCATAGTATTGTATGGTGACAAATGGTAGCTACAATTGTAGCTAACATATAGAGAAGTTGAATCACTATGTTAGAGAGAGAGCGAAGAGAGAATCCCAAGCAGATTTCATGCTGAGCATGGAGCCTGACTTGGGGCTTAGTCCCAGGACTCTGGGATCACAACCTGAGCCAAAGCCAAGAGTTGGATCCTTAACCGACTACACTACCCAGCCACCCCCACCCAAATAAAAATATTTTTAAAAAGATAAAAATAATAAAAATAGAACTATTATATGATCCAGCAGTCCCACTTCTGGGTATATATACCAAGAAAGTGAAATCAGTATCTTGAAAAGATAGCTGCACCTTTATATTCGTTGCAGAGACTGTCTTATTCAAGGTTGTAACCCCAGTATCAGTTGTAGAATGGATACTCAAGGAATGCATGAATGAAATTTCTTAATGTAGAATTATGAGGGCAAGCCATTAGATGGGAGAAGATATTCTTTTGATGATGAGATAAATTCACCTTTTCATTCTCCTCAAATGACTAGTTGAATAAATGAATGAAACTCATGAAATTTTAGGACCAGCCAATAAGTTGGGAAGAAATTACCTGGGAGGGAATTGAATTTTTATTGTCTTCAGGCATGATGCCTTGTGCATGATTATGGATTTCTATTTTTTATTTTTTAATTGAGGTGAAATTCACATAATATAAAATTACTCATCTGAAAGTGAATAATTAAATGGCATCAAGTGCATGCAACTGTTACTTCTGTCTACTGTCATCATCCCAAAAGGAAACCACATGCCCATTAAGCACATGCATAGATTTTAAGCTCCTGAAAGACAGGGGCTACATTGATTTTGCTCACTTTGTACCTCTAATGTCTAGACAGATGTGCAACTAGTATTTGTTGAATGAATGAATGATTTGCCTTTCCCACTTTTACCTTTGTGGATTTTCCAATGCCCAAGGATTTTTTAAAAATCTCTTTTCAGCGTAACAGAACTCATAGTTTTTGCAACACATCCAGTGCTCCATGCAATGCGTGCCCTCCATAATACCCATCACCTGGCTCCCCCAACCTCCCACCCCCTGCCTCGTCAAAACCCTTAGGTTGTTTTCAGAGTCCATAGTCTCTCATGGTTCATCTCTCCCTCCAATATCCCTCAACTCGCTCCTCCTCTCCACCTCCCCATGTCTTCCGTGTTATTTGTTATGCTCCACAAATAAGTGAAACCATATGATAATTGACTCTCTCTGCTTGACTTATTTCACTCAGCATAATCACTTCCAGTCCTGTCCATGTTGCTACAAAAGTTGGGTATTCATCCTTTCTGATCGAGGCATAATACTCCATAGTGTATATGGACCACATCTTCCTTATCCATTCATCCGTTGAAGGGCATCTTGGTTCTTTCCACAGTTTGGCGACCATGGCCGTTGCTGCTATAAACATTGGCCCTGTTTTTCACCCCATCTGTATCTTTGGGGTAAATACCCAGTAGTGCAATTGCAGGGTCATAGGGAAGCTCTATTTTTAACTTCTTGAGGAACCTCCACACTGTTCTCCAGAGTGGCTGCACCAACTTGCATTCCCACCAACAGTGTAAGAGGGTTCCCCTTTCTCCACATCCTCTCCAACACACGTTGTTTCCTGTCTTGCTAATTTTGGC
>PISX010025867.1:0-25457 GCA_004024625.1 Mellivora capensis | reverse complement strand
GATGTGGAGCACTTTTTCATGTGTCTGTTGGCCATCTGGATGTCTTCTTTGCAGAAATGTCTGTTCATGTCCTCTGCCCATTTCTTGATTGGGTTATTTGTTCTTTGGGTGTTGAGTTTGATAAGTTCTTTATAGATTTTGGACACTAGCCCTCTATCTGATATGTCGTTTGCAAATATCTTCTCCCATTCTGTCAGTTGTCTTTTGGTTTTGTTGACTGTTTCCTTTGCTGTGCAAAAGCTTTTGATCTTGATGAAATCCCAATAGTTCATTTTTGCCCTTGCTTCCCTTGCCTTTGGTGATGTTCCTAGGAAGATGTTGCTGCGGCTGAGGTTGAAGAGGTTGCTGCCTGCGTTCTCCTCAAGGATTTTGATGGATTCCTTTCTCACATTAAGGCAAAGTATTTTTGCCATGATGTTAATTAGAAACCTATTTCCTTTGCCAAATAGCAAGTAGATTGAACAGGGATGCTGCCTGAATGGTAGAGTGTGGAATTCGGGGTTCAGTGTTGGTAGGCTTGGTCGACAGCTGAGGGGTCCCCTGGCCCCATAGCTGTTGGCTCCAGTTGTGAGGTCTGACTGTGATATACTCTATCCACGGGAAAACATTGAAGAATAAAAAACATGCAGCCACCCGCTGTCACTTATTTCGTGGTGGCACTCGTGAGAACTTCAGGAAGAATAGAGGATGAAGGAGGGAGAGCTAAGGATGCCAGAGAGCAGGAAGGGGCTGAACTTGGTCTTAAAGGACAGCTGTGAACTGAAGGACATGAGTGATGCTGAGGCCCAGCTGGGCAGTGAGCCTGGATACTGGAGGCAAGAGTGGGTGACAGGATTGTGACAAGACTGTGACTGTGCTTTTCACCTGCATCTCAGGGATGATCTGGCCAGGAAATCCCCTAGGAGACCCTGGTGGCATCCTTGGTGGGAGGGAGGGAGGCGTGGACCATCATGGAAAGTCAGAAAGGAAGAGTGGATGCTTGTAAGAGAGCAGGCTGGGGAGGCTTCCCAGTGCCTTGGCACGTGGTTTCATGGGAGCAACAGACAGAAGGGAGTCAGATCATCTCACGGTGTTGGGGGTGTGGGTGTCTTTGACATGAGCCGGGTGTTATGGAAGTAGTGCCCATCCGGGGAGAGAGTGAATTCATGGGCTTTGTTGGGGTCACAGAATTGGCTACCTCTTTCATTTTGTTTTGCATTCGGGTTTTGCAACTGAACTCTGGGCGATGTTTATCAGACATGAGAATCCACACGCCGTGTGTCACAGTTCCCAGTGAGCAAGCGTATCTCAGCGTGGCAGGGTGAGATCACACCCCGTGGTTCTTGAGTCAGGTGGCTCGCTCTGCTCATGTCTCCGAAGCAAGCTGCGTGGGGGCGGGCTGGTGCTTACAAGTCACAATTAGGCTGATGGGTGGCTGTCACTCGTGCAGAAAGTCTGCAAGAACGAGAGGTGGAACGTGAGGAACGATGCTCCTCCGTCCTGACACTCAGAGACGCCGCAGTGGTCCCGTGGTGGCCGTCTCTTCTGGGGAATGATGGCCTCGCGACATTGCTTGAGGTGGTGCGTTCTGCCATGCGGTTTGACAAGTACTTCATGTCTACCTGCTGTAGAATAATGCAAGTTAGGACACCTGAGTAGTAACAGCAGCAGTGAATCTGAGTATTGTTGGTAATCCCTTATGTTTACACAGAGTTTACTTGGGAAGAGCTCAGTGTATTTTCATAAATTTTCTACTTTTTCTTATAAAAATCTCTGCAATATGGGGGCAGGAAGAAAAAGGCATTCGTGTTCATAGTCAACGCTTGGAAATGGAAGGGGAACAGATGAAGGAAAAGGGATTCAGAACTGGAGTTAGTCCGGACATCATTTCAAAATGTCCCATTGTCCTTTATGTCCCTTCTCCAGTGAGTCCTCATGTCCCGGGGCCACTGACCATCTCGTCAGCTGTTCCCAGTGGGGGGACCTTTCGGTGGGGACCCTTCCACTTGGCAGTCATTCTGCTTCTTCTAGTCAAGTTCTTCAGACGTTGTCCGTGGGTGCCTCTGCCGTCCTCACACACTGTTTTTCTCTTTGGCAAGAATGAGATACACTGAGTGAGGAGAGCCAAGAGCCGTGTTCCTGGAACCAGGACTCAAGTCGCAGGCTGGCAACAGGGCCATCTCCCTTGAGGAGGAGTGAGGGGTCCGTCTGGTTGTATGTGGATCTGACATGTTTCTCGACCCAATGTGGAAGACTTTTCTAGGGAAAGGGGAAAGGTTGGTTATTTTATGAGCAAAGAGGAGTGAAATCCCCATGGGTCTTTCCAAAATGATTTTCATTTTGGAAATTTTCATTCTTTATCACATTTTTTTTGGCCCAATCCAGCAACTCTCCCATGGCCAGTGATAAGAGACAGTAATGGCTCCTATCTAGTTTGTCAGGATGTGTCTTGGATAGTCCCCTTTCTCAGAAATGACAGTGAAGGAGCCAGGGTGGGCATAGCCACCACTGGGAGAAGCCGTCAGGGAGGGGGTAGGAAAGGGCCGTGCCAAAGGGAACGGTGATGGGGAATCAGCACCTAACCCTGTGTGTGCTCCTGACAGGAAGCTGACTTTCTCCAGGGCACCTGCAGGGTCTCGGCTGTGACAAAACTCCGCAGTCTGCCTGACTCAGGGTCCTACAATTAACCTTTGTAAAGGGTTATTTTGTAGGATTATTTTCAGGATGAAAGTGGTAGCCTGGGCAGATCTGCCTAATGCACTGCATGGCCCAGTGTGTGCTTTGCTAATTAGTACTACTAATTGGTCACTAACTAGTAACTAACTAGCTTGATGTTAAGCTAGTAACTAACTAGCTTCATGTTCGCCATCACCTTTATGGAAGATACCTGTCTCTTTATTCAGTTCCTAAGTAAGAAGAAGGTCCTGAGATTGTGGCTGAAAACAATGAATTATCCACAGTTTGTAGTTCTCTATAAAGTAAAAAAAAGAATTAAATGTGTTGATTAAATGTCAATTCCCGTATAAAAATAAATGCATGCAAATCTAAACATTGAGTTTTAGACAACGAGGATTAAGATGATGTGCTGATAAGTATATACTACTAAAAAATGGTGGTTTTCAAAATAACTCAGTGATGTGTTCCTAATGTCACTTTTCCCATTTTTCTACCATTTTCATTTCATGGATCAAGATTTTCATAAGTAATAAAGCAAAAAATGTGAAAATTTTCTACCATTAAAAAATGGAGGACACTAGGAGAAGGAAAGGAAAAGTGAGTTGGGGGAAATCAGAGGGGGAGAAGGAAAGGAAAAGTGAGTTGGGGGAAATCAGAGGGGGAGAGGAAGCATGAGAGACTGTGGAGTCTGAGAAACAAACTGAGGGTTTTAGAGGGTGGGGGGTAGGAGGGTGGGTGAGCCTGGTGGTGGGTATCAAGGAGGGCATGTATTGCATGGAGCACTGCGTGTGGTGCCTAAACAATGAATGCTGGAACACTGAAAAAATAAAATAAAAAAAATAATGATTGTACAGTTCAATTTTGTAGGAATGTTCTAGTTTCTTAAAAGAGAACTTTGCTGAAAGTATATCTTGGTCTTTAAAAATGTGTAATTATATAGCAGTAGATCAATGTGTATTTTAATTGTGGTATTTGTGATAAACATATTAGTAGATGTCTTTGACTTGCCACTTTGTCTATTGGCTTTTATTGATGATTATTTTCACAAACTAACAGAATCTGTGTTCAATCTGGCTTTAGTTTCTTCCTTGTTTTGAAATTAAATTAGTTAAGTAGAGATTGCTAGTTTCCAGTTCTCCTGAGCCTCATATATGGATGTGAAGATTCTTCAGGCTTGCAAACTGCTACAGCTGAATTTTAAAGAAATCAACAGTAATCATATTCTTGGAATAGTCAAGGTATATTAAGCATTTAGTGAGTGTCAGAGTTTAAAATAAAAACACGCTGAGATTTATGTGTTTTATTTATTTATTTTGGACTTTTCCCACCCCAGAAAACAGTCTTTTCTAGAGAGGAAGTTACTCCTTAAGCTATTCTGTATAGACGAAACACAAAACCTATCACTGTATCTGGAAACAGAGTCGAAAAAGAATCAAATTAGATCTTATGTAGTTAATGTGATATATTGTTGGCTGAAGTCACTTCATTGTATTTCTGGATATCGCTTTGTATCGATGTGTATATGTACTCGTGTGTGTGTTTGTTTATTGGCAAACCCTGGCGGAACCATCCAGCATCAAGCATGGCGTGTTCCTTGCATCACCTGAGTCCCCTTGGAAAGTCCAGGTGGCTCATTTAGAAGCAGCCATATGTCATACTGTGTGGCTGCCTATAAATGGGTTGCCCTGTACTAGCATCCTGTTTTCACAGAAATCCTGACGGAGGACGCAAGACCCCGCTCGGAGAACTCTTCCAGTGGCCCCCGGCATGCGCGTCCCTGCTGTTCTTAAGCACGTGTTGATGTAAGAGTGACACGTCCGGTTAGACTTGGAGCCCTGAAGGGCAAGGCTCTGCCTGTGTATTGAAACAGGATGTGCTGCCATGTGAAACGTATTGTATATTACGTGCGTATTAAGTCTGTATTGAGTTAATGGATGGATGTCCCATTGAGATGTAAGATGTTAACTGTTGTATATTATTTGTCTTCCCGTAGAGATTGTGAGCTCCTGGTGAGCCAGGACAGAGATCAACTAATTTTATATTTTCAGCATCTAGCAAGGTCTCCAAAGTACAGTCAGCACTTTACAAATACATTTTCACTAAGTGATTTCATGAATTAACTAATGTTGTGGGTTAGAGTAAGATTTTCCAGATATGTGTCCTCCGTAAGATTATCTAAATTTTCTTTCTTTTTCAATTTAATGCCCCCTAACATTAGGCCAAAAACCACAAACATTATATTACAAATTATACTCTTGATTTTTTTTTGATAAAATGAAATATTGCTAGGCTAAGCTACCATATGTAAATTACTAACCTTATCATCAGGTAGAAATAATAATAAAAATTACATTTTATGAAACTCATATTCATAGTTTACATTATAATTAAGTCATCATTTTTAACATCGACATTTTTAACACTTAAACACAGAAAAGACGCGGATCACCCAAACCGAGAGTGTTGATGTCAGGCAAGCATTCATATTAACCACGTAACGGTACACTTAATTCTACCTGAAAGGAGCCATACTTATAAAAACGGATAGAGGTACGTATTTGTTTTAAAAAAGGATTCTGTGCTCCTCTATTTATCTCCAATATAAAAAGAAGTGAATACAACAAAGCAGAGAAATAATTGGGGCAAAGAGCTAAACCCCAGAAAGCAGGGCGGCAGTATACGGAGAGCACAGATGTGTACTTGTAGGGCTGTGTCCACGTCTGTCCGCGCTTCCGTGTTTTACTGCTGGGTGCTCGTGATGCTCTGTCACCATTCGTGTCCTGTCAGCTGCCTCTGCTGGACGGTGAGCTCCGTAAGGCCTGACGTCAGGATAAGCCATATTCCTCCAAACCCCTCTCATAACTGTGCAGAGGTTATCTGGAGAATTCTCCTCTGGTTCTAGAACCACCAATGCCTACCGTCCTTCTAGACAATCTCAATGATGCCTCTTCTGCAAAGCCGTGCCCAGCCTTCCTGCTTCCCTCTGTGCCTCTCTCTCAACCTTCCTGGGAAACTTAGCTGTAGCGAGTACCATCTTGTTTTTAAAACATTTATTTTCTTACCTGTGGAAGTAAGTAGACCATGGAAAAGAGGGCCCTGTTCCATGCCATTCCACTCATAGTACCTAACAAATTCCCCGTCTCATAAATCACAGATCTGTTTTAAAACTTCAGATAATACCCTGATCATAAGTCCTTACCAGAGTATGAGTTAGAACACTGTTCACCAGTGGGATGCTTTTAAGAACTGATTCAGAGTAAAATGCCCTCGGCCTGTCTGTCTCCACGCCCTGCTGTAGATGCTGACCTTGATTCTCCTCTAGGAGCTCCCAGCCTCCATTTTAAATATCCTCGGCGAGGACAGTTGGCGTGCAGTGTTAAACATCGGTGAGAGGAGGTGAACAAGGCAGATTCCTTCCTGAAGCCTCCCCAGAATGGGTAGTAACGCCTTGGACCACCACAGAGCTCTGTGCAAGGTCAGGGTAGATTTCACTTGAAAGACTTAATTTGGGCATATACAGTACATTTACAATTATGAGCTATTTCACGATGGACTCCTGGAATTTTTAGCTTTACCTTGCTCTATGATGTCATAGTGACATAGCTCATGAGAACCAAGATGCTCCCAGAAAAGGAGGTGATGACTTTGATCATCTGCTTTCTGCTCTGGACTCTACAGGCTTTTTGATATTTCACTCTGGAGCTCAGGAGGTCACCTTTCCGTTGAGATGGTGTCACCATCCTGTTGAATAATGTGATTTTAGGGAAATTCAGAGTATCTTTCCACATAATCATGAAATAACAGCAATCATAAAACAATATTTGGGAAAATAAATAAGTGAGAAGAAAGTAGCCGATAATAAAAATAAATTTGAAACCAATAACAGCAACAGATAAAACACGATGTTGATGTATAATTTCATAAGTAATAATTTAAAACTCAAAGGCGAGCACACATGCTTCACCTAGAATTTCAATCCTAAATAATGAGAGCTGTGTTTAAAAGACAGGAATCAATCAAACATCTCAGGAAATTCAATTGTTAATGAATTTCACGTGTCTTGAGTCCACCACAATAACCAGAACCAGTGTTCCGATCCCAAACCACATTTCTTTCCAGAAAACTGCTAATCAAGGAGTGAATAAAAATGTATGTAATTCAATATACTTCTTCCTACTGCACGCAAATGTGAAAGTGTGTCTTCTTTGTGAGTGTGTGTGTGTGCGTGTGTGTGTGTTTGCTTTTGATTTTTTGCATATGAGAACCTTTTTTTATGTTACCAAGGACATTTTACCAAAAAGTACATTATTCAAATTGAAATAAGTCTCAAGTAAGGTTATATGATAACAGGCTTCTATAAACGTTTGAAGGTTTTTCAGTGGTTCATAGGAGAAGCTACTGGAGATCCATAAACGGCAAGCACTCTCCTTGCTCAGTTGTCTTCTCCAAGCTCGCCTGCACACGAGTTCACCTTCTCAAGGGCTGTGCGCACAGAGACTGGAGAAATGGACAAGACCGTGGGGCTTCAGGGTTCAGCCTGGAGGCGTTAAATGGATTAGATCTAGAGCAGGTTCCCGTCTCACACAGTGCTGTGTTTGGAAGATAAGAACTGGACCAAGTACTTGAGAGTTAAGTAGAAGGCTCTTGGAACACTAATGTTTTGTAGAAGTTAACCCTTCAACAATACAGAGACGGGGCAAATACCGCAGAAGATAGGGAGTAGTCACTTTCATCAGCCTGATGTCCCCAGCCTGTTTTCTCTGGAACATTTAGTTCAAGGCGGCTTTGCTATTTATATGACTTCAGAAGAAATCACAGAAAAAGAGAAAGAAATGGGATTGCTAAATAAATTCAATACAATTGCAACTCCTACTAGATAATGTTTTGAAACAAATAACTTGATTTCATCTTTTTTAAAGGTTCTGTGGCATAAAGAATATAGAGAAACAGTATTTGCTGCACTGATTTCCTGAAAGCTGGTGGCGTCAAGATAAGAAAGCATATCTTCTCTCTATTTTTAAAGGCATTACTCTGTAGCAGTATTAAGACGGAGTGCTATGAAGTGTTTTAGATCCAGATTAAAATGGAAATATATCTTCATTAGAGGAATATCTTTGTGGATCTAAATGTAAATCTTAAAAAGTCTTTTGAGATATTTTTGATAAACCACAGGAAAATCCTTTCCTGAAACAGACACGGGGTTCACAGCGGAGTTGTATTTTTGTGCTTCAGACGAGCACTGTTACGCGTCAATGAACTTACTTCACCATGTTGGAAAGCAATATTGAAACGTTTAGGAGACAGTGGTGGGACTTCTTCACCCCAAAGCGAGCAAAACTTAGTCAAAATGAATCCCGTTTGACGTGTGGAGAGGAGCAGGAGAGCAGGGCTGTCTCTGGAGCTTGCGGATAGACAGAGTCCCACACCAAACTGGAAGAGAAATTTTAGGTTTCTGATCTTTCCCTAGTCCTTTAAAGACATTAATCAATAGCACTTTCACTGTTTCCTCCAGGAATAAATGTCTATGGTGCCATCCATAACTGGAAATGAATTATTAAATCATGTAAGAAGCTTTGTAGGAACAAAGTTCTCTTCAGTGGAATGAAGATGGAAAATTGGACTATCCAAATATCTTTCAACTTTCTGATAGGGATGAGGAATACATTTCATATAATGAAATTGGGTTGGCCTGGAGGCTTTGGGCATTTAGGAATCAAGTGTAGAAATTTTTTCTAAATGGTAAGTTTCGTGATGCCATTGAAGACTTCAGTGAACTTTTGAAAAAATAATAGAAGGCATCATAAGAAGGAAGGGACCACTAATATGGAAAGAATATCCTATCAGAGATAACTTGGCTTAACTTGTCTGTATGACAGAATGTGGTTTAAAAAAAATCAACATTAAATGATAGAAAAAGCTATAAAACAAATATTTCTCTAAAAACTCCAACCCAACAAAAGTTTGATAGTTATTTTTGTTGGTACCTCTTTGTTTTCTTTTTTGTCCTCTAATTACTTTATCAGCATAGGTCTATATCTCCATCAGGGAGTATCTTTTATAATAAAACCCTTCTGTGTAACCCGGAAGCAATGTGTTGTCAGAACGGAAAGTCTTGGACACACTAGACCATTTCTTTGTCCAAGCCTTAATTGCCCCCAGAAGATGTGTATGTTTCAAAGCTAAGTTTAGAAGAATTAGGTGGAATTTGCCAACTTTTTGCCATTCATGAAAGCCTTCACCAAAAGGCGATAAAATCATTTAGTTCTTTGTGTTATTCACATCTGATTTTAATAATCTGATTTAGGATTTTAGACATCTCCACTTGCAGAATATTTATCCATTCAACAATCATTATTATAAACTAAAAAAAAAAAAATCCAGATTTCTGGTGCTCCTTGACAAATCAGAAGTCGGTGCCGCACGAGGTGTAGATTTCTGGGGGCTCTCAGGGCCTGCTGTCTTACACAGACCCTGCTCTTTGTGGGTACGCCCCGCACGGCCCATTAAAATGTAAGGCTGTCCTTGCTCATATACCTTTCATAACTTGCCCAGCATCCTGTCGCAAGGGTATGAACCATTGGGATGGGGACCTGGTTCTTCTTCATAAATTGTGTGCCTGGATTGTGTCTGTCTACTGAATGTCTTCAATCGTATGTCTACTGAAAATGTTCCAATTTTAAGTACATCAGATACCTAATGTGACTTCAAAATAGTAAAACATTTTGAGAAGGTGCCTCTAATGAGCGGGCCCTCCTCCGGTGTGACCAGTGAAAGCTCTCGCCTCCTCGCTGGTGGCTCTGGTCCAGGCCGGGCAGGCTGGGCTTCCCAGTTCCCCACACCCCAGCAGCTTTGCCTTGACGCACCGCTCAGATGCCCTCATTGCCAACCCAAGAACTACATAAAACAACAACAAAGGCTTAGGTTTCTTTTCTCTTTTTTCCTTTTGTAGAAAGAGAAGCTCAGGCTAACGCATCAGTAAGGCCCTTGGCGACACTTAAATCCGATGGTTGTCCGTCAGACACAAATGCAACAGCTTACCGTCTTACTTCCAGCCAGGACTGCTGGCTCTCTATGGTCAGACTAGAGTACTCAACCCTGCACAAGCCTGAGACCCTTCCCCTGAATGCCTGCCTCCCCTTCATGGTGACTGAAATAGCCCTTTGTTTTGCACTGCTGTGGGTAGATTCTTAGGTTCTTTCTTTCTGGGCATCCTGAATTAAAGTTCGTTGCATTTCTTAAATGGACCAGAGTTACTGTAAAGGCAAAGTCATAGTAAAGATTAACCCCTCATAGAGGGAACCTTGTAGGAAAGAGACTTGACCTAGCAATTGAATGCAAATGACCACGTGCCCTTTTCTCTCTCCTATACAAAGTCCCAGAAGTCCACCTTCAATATGTAGAGGACGTCAAAGTGCAATTGTGCTGTGAGTTGATAGCTATATTGTTCTCCAGGGAGGCCATCTCAAAATGCAAATCTGAGAGGCGCATTTTAAAAAAATCACGTTCTTTTCTTTTTCTTTTCCTTCTTTCTTCCTTTCTTTCTTTCAGAACAGAAGAAGTCAAAGTTAGGTGGAAATAAATGTAAACAGACCATACGGTACATCAGGTTTCCAGTTCTACTCTTTAGAAGGGCCAATATTTGCATCAGGATCTGAGGAGAGAAATGTTAGTGTAAGACTGTCTCCACAGATGGCCTTAAAATATTGCCTCACATAAAAGCAATATACAGCTCTGAGTTCTGCAGAAGCTAAATCTTCATTTCTGTCATCTATTCCTTTGAGTTGAAGAGCTAAGTTTGATGAAGTCGTTACAGTGATTCATTTCTGGGGTTTCCATCGTGCATGGCGTTAGCTGCCCGTTTGCCCCCTTCACCGTACGCCATGGGGGTGTGGCAGGTGGAAAACCACAAGCCCATCTTCTGTCAACGGGAACAACTTTTTAATTTCCTAGGAACCTTGAGATCTTGGGGATTTAGGGGAGGTCGGTGTGAAGGTGGGTGGCTCGTCACTGTAAGTTAGGGTGAGTGCTCGTGGCAAAGACTTTGCTGAGTGTCCTGGGGACAGGCGGATGGGCCCCTCCTCCTGGAAGGTTTGGGCTTCACAGAGAGGGGCTGCAGAAGCAGGAAACACAGCTCCGTGAGAGAAGGCTCCGAGGCTTTCTGAAGAATCCAGCACGCCAGTGGGCGATGTGGATGGGTAGAGGACAACTTGGGACTCCCAGAAATTAAGATTCTCCTCACCGTTACATAAGTGGATAAGAACAAATGAGAAGATCCAACCTCATGAAACAACACATGGTTAGCAAATAAATAAAATGCAGTCGAGACCCACATTTGGCTTCTCCCTTTTTGAATTCACAATCTTCTTCTTCTTCCCACGCTTCGAGGGGCACTCGATGACCTTCTTTAGTTTGTCTTCACTTGTTGCTTACTACAATTACTTCCACTCAGTCTCTCCCCTCCTTTCTCATAGGTTTTGACCTAGTAAAGTGTGAGGATCCAGGAGTTCCTAACTATGGCTATAGGATCCGAGACGAAGGCCACTTTACTGACACTGTGGTTCTGTACAGCTGTAACCCAGGCTACGCCATGCACGGCAGCGACACGCTGACCTGTCTCAGCGGGGACCGCAGAGTGTGGGATAAACCGCTGCCCTCCTGTGTCGGTGAGTGGGGCGCCGGCTGGCAATGGGGCACAGACGCACACCTGAGGGCAGGCGCTCCAGGTGCTTTCGAAGAGGGCAGGATGCTTCTGCTCCCTCTCCCGTTCAGGACCTTTCTTCCAAGATATGCATGTTTTCTCTGGCTTTTGCTTTATGTATGAAAGAAAGATTTCCTGGTCCTATTTTACTGAGACTGTATGCACGGGATTATGAGAATTATAACTTGGGTGTTTCATTGTCTTTAGTCTCGACTTGCATTGCAGACTGGGCCACGTCTTTCCATCAGGATAGTGCTGGGGAACAAGGAAAGGAAAGGGATGATGGAGAAAGACGAGTCTGATTTTTTGGGGGGGCTAGGTGTATAATGTGGATGTGAGGGTTTGGGGTTTAGATTTTAAAATAGCTAAAGTGAAGCCTGTGGGGCCTGGAGTAAGTCTTCTCAAGGGTCTGTATCTCTTGCAGCCGAGTGTGGTGGCCAGATCCACGCGGCCACCTCTGGGCGGATCCTGTCTCCCGGCTACCCGGCCCCTTATGACAACAATCTCCACTGCACCTGGATCATAGAGGCAGACCCAGGGAAGACCATCAGGTACCTGTGCTATTTTGGTTTCGAGGACTTTAGAACATGGGAATGTCTTCTGTATTTTGTAGTGGAGATAAAAGCTCCTCTATTATTATCCACGATGGGTTTCACATCTGAGTCCAAGAAAAACATGCAAAGGTGTGCAGAAATTTTTTATTAGCTCATATATTTCCTTTGGAATTCCTCTGAGAACTGCTATTAAGCCGTCTATAAAAAAGAGAAAAATACATGTATCAGTCAGCTTTTGCTGCATAACAAACTGGCCCCCAAAGCATAGTTGCAGAAAGCAGTTCTTTATCTGCCATGACTGTGTGTACTGGCTGCGCAGGGCCGGCCTGGGCAGGCTTGTCAGGGTGAGGGTCCAGGACGGCCTCACTCGGGTGTGCAGACCTCAGCTGGACGGTCAGGAATGCTGGGGCATCTTCAGACCAGACTTCTGTTCCTTTAGCAAACTATTCATGGTGGAAGGTTTTTGTCAGCAAGAGATGACAGGCTTTTCAAGCTTGGGCTTGCATTCATCTGCTAATGTGCTATTTTCCAAAAACAAAAACAAAAACCAAAAAACAAAAACCAAAAACAAACAAATCTCATCAGCAGGCAAGATCAGGTTTGAAGACATATACTCCATCCCCTACTGGAAAGAAAAACAAACGCACTGGAAAGGGGCATGCACACAGGGATGGGGAGAATATACGGCCATTTGTAATACACCAGAGGAAGTTTTAGGTAGACCAAGCAAGCATTTCAATCTAAAGTTGCACATATAAAGGGAAATCATTTTAAAAGCACAGGAAATTGTGCAAACGTTTCTAAAGAAAGTGTTGTATTTCAATGGATGGTTCTCAGTTACTCCAGTAAATTTTTATACCAATAAATAAACCAACAAAAAGTAATCTTTTTAAGTAATTTTCCATGTTCTAGTCAGAAGGCTGTGTCAAAAACCACAGCACATAAATCAAAGAGTAATTTCAAATTAAGTTGTTTCTTGATTATATTTCTCGATGAACTAGAAGAGGGTATACAGTCCTTTGCAGTGCCTTGTCAAATCGTTTTTCTATCTTCATTAATTTTTCCCTTTTGTTGTAGTTGCTCTGAAATATCTGTACAAAATTTATTGTGAAAAAATTCTTTCTCAACCCCAACAATGCTGATCCCCAGGTCCCTGATGCTTTCTCTCCACCTACGTGCCATTATGCCCGTGAGAGACAAAATGGCCAATTCGGCCTCAAATACATGGAGTGGAAGCAAGTGGGAGGTCAAATCCAGAAACCTCTTTCTGGGGCAAATGGATGGATAGATGTATTGACAAACTACTGATTTTTTGTCCTTATTCACAAAAGGCACGCTAGCAACCTTAGCAATGTGTGTAAAACAGACACAGACCCACCATACTGTGACTTTATAACATAGTGACAGTGAAATGGAAAGAAAGCCAAGGGGAGATGCATATTGTGTCCCATGACACTCAGTCCCCTTCATATGACCTCAGTCCTCGGAAATTCACCTCTTCTCTTTCACGTCACAACATGAACATCTTGTAGTCTAAACTCAGATGGCATGGGCTATTCCTACTTTCAGACCTGAAGAAAAACGGTTGTTATTAGTTAAGAGGACCAAGAGAAGCAACCCAACTCATGTATATAATACAACGTCTTATTTTATAATAACTAATTTAAAAGTAAATCTGTGTCCTTGGGGTGCCTGGGTAGCTCAGTCTTTTGAGCATCTAAGTGTTGATTTTGGCTCAGGTCTTGGCTCCGTGCTCTGCATGGAGTCTGCTTACCAACCCCCCCAGCCTGAACCCCCCCCCCACTCTCTCTCTCACTAAAGTAAATAAATAAATAAATTCCTTTTTAAAAGTAGATAAATAAATTTGTAGTTTTTAATTAAGACAAATGATTAATTAGGTAATTATTGATCTATTCGGACAAAAATAAGGTATGTTTGAGTAACAATTTAAAATTCTGTATTCTTTATGGAAATCAATGCAGTTATTTTTCCATTGAACTAAATTAAACTAAAGATTAGTTTTTAACCGTGAATTCCTGAGTGCTTGATCTGAGTATTATAAAACCTGCTACACTAGTTTTTATTTTAAAAAATTCCAGGAATTCTTTGGATTGACAAAATAACTTTACATAAACAGAATATATTTTCTTTTCAGAGGACTTCAAATTTCTGTATCTTTTTACAAGTTCCATTGTGACTTGTTTCCTGAGAAATAAAGGGAGCATTATTCGCCTAAATGCAACCCAAGTGAAGAATTCATTCTTTGCAGGTGAATCTAATACTTCATTAACATTTTAATAAGAAAAGAGAAAAGAACGTCATAAAGAATGACTTGAAGTAATAAAAAATGTACACCGTTTACATCACGAACTGGCTTTGACGTCCAACCATTAGTATTCTAGGGGGAAGAAAAAGACCTTGGATACTCAGTCTGTTCTGGGAATGTCTTGGGTCTCTTCCCTCTCTTTCCCATATGATAGTTAGTCTTACCAAGTCTGTAAACAGATCTTTCTGATTTAAACCATAAAGCCCTTCCTAAATAGGGAACGAAGAAGGAAGCATCAGTATTTGTAGTTAATTTACTCAACTTTGTCTTGAAATGTTTCCAGAAATTGCCCTTCATTAAGAAAATATGTATTATTGTTAGTGTGGTACTTGGAAAAAAAAACCAGCTTAGAACTAAATGAGATACAATCGTAGGCTTAACATAGTACTAATAATACTCAGAAAAATAGGGTCTGGTCTTAGCTTTGGTATTGGTTGGCTCGTTACGAAGTCTTAGTTTTTCCAATGGTAACACAGCCAATATTAACTACACCATTTACTTGATAACGAAGAATACATCAGTTATAGAAACATGATCCCAGGAGAACCTGGGTGGCTCAGTGGATTAAAGCCTCTGCCTTTGGCTCAGGTCATGATCCCAGGGTCCTAGGATCGAGCCCCGCATCGGGCTCTCTGCTCCGCGGAGAGGTTGCTTCCTCCTCTCTCTCTGCCTGCCTCTCTGCCTACCTGCGATCTCTCTCTCTGTCAAATACATAAATAAAATCTTAAAAAAAAAAAAAAGAAACATGATCCCAGAGATTAAGTAGTAAAAAATTCTTAATATAAATGGAATTCATTATTATACATTCAGACTACGATTTCTTCAATGTAAGTGTTTTTCACTCTCAAAGAATGAATAAGCAGCTGGACCCCAGAAATTATAAAAGGGATGGTTTCTACACACCTCGAGGCCAATTCTTACTGGGCCTATTCTGATTCCACTGGAGCCCAGAGCAATTTCTGATCGCATATTGCTGTAACTTTTTGTTCAAGGTAATAGAAGAACCCTAAATAGTTGTTGTTATAGGGTACTTGGGTCTGGGAGAGGTTTGTAATTTTAACATATATTCGATAAAGCAGTTACCTGAGCCAAATTTAATTAAAAGCCTAATCACAAGACACTGTAGTAAATTTAGCCACATTTAGTGTTATATGTAAACATTTCTCTAGGAGACTTCCTGTATTTCATTGCGGAGCACAGCTATAATTTATATAATAAAGGTAACAGCACTATAAACGTCTTCAGCAAGCAACAGTGGAGGCCACATTTTACATAATCACATGTGTATATTGTTCCTTGGTTTTAATTGGTTTTCTGCAAGTGTAATTGTCTGGAAAACTCACTTTGAAAGTATTTCTGTTCCTAATCGTGCACAGGAAATTGCATTTGGAGGTATAGTTGAGGGGAATTCTTTCAGAAAAGCTCATGCACTATTAGAAACATCAGTGGTACATCAAAAACTTACCAAGATTGTCACAACTGTCCCAGTGCAGACTTTTACAGAAAGTGAAATGAGGGACGGTGGTCCTCATCTTACCCTGGTGTGTCTTAGAGTTGTTTCCTGGTTGTGTTGGGCGGTGGAAAGAGTACAGTGAGATCTAGCTTTGAAATCTAGGGATATTTTAATTCATTTTTGACCAGACTTTAAGCTCCCCATGGGAAATAGAGTCAAGAGGAAAATGGCAAGCCAATAGCCTCTACTTATTAGACATTTATGTCCAATCTCAATGTTGAACCTTGCTTAGCAAACAGGCTAGAAACCCAAGTTGGAAGCCTTTAGATGACAGCAGTTAAGCATATGAGGCCAGAAACAAAATGCCTGAAATTTCTCCTTTCTTATTTAGAACACCATAAGTTATACCTATCTTTTGGAGATAATGTGAGGAAATAACCAGCCAAGAGAATTTCAGCCAACAAAAAGGAAGAGACCAGTCATACTACCAAGACTCCCATGTCTTGGGCTGGCTTCCAGTCCTTAGCATGGGGCCATGGGGACAGCCATTATGTTAGTGTACCTCCCCAGCCACTTGGGAGACAGAAAGTTAGAGGCAGGAGAGCTGCAGGCACTCCTCCCTTTGCAAGATCCTGACACACACAATTTCAGGTGTGATTATTTAATTAACACCAGTCCTCCAACAACACAATTGAAATTCCAGTAGAAATGTTTGGATTGACTGGAAGAATTGCATAAAGCACAGACTTCTCTTTTAGCTCTTCTCTTCCCATGCCATTATACAAATCACAGAGGCACATCACGATCCCTGGCTGACCAGGTCTTCCATCAAAGTCCCTGGGTAGTCGGGCACTGAGCATCTGCTCTTCAGGTCATGCACTGACAGCAAAGCATGTTGTGTTGCAACCTCATCTCCCATGAGAAACCCACTTGACATTTCACATCAATAGATCATGAATAAGGGCATTGGCCAAAAAAAGAAGAAGGTATGGGGAAAAAAAATGAAAATTTTCAATTTCGAAATTGAAATTCGAGTTGAACGTAGATGGAATTTTGGAGGAGTTGGCAGTAGAAACATTGGTTTTCCCACTGCTTCAGAAATGAGGAGTTCCCCACAGATAGACTCTAGACACCTCAACATCTGCCTTTACTACTGTCATTCCCACTGTCACGATTCCTGCTTCTATATTCCCTATTTCTCTTAATATCCACCTTCCTCCCACTGGCTGGGGATTCTAATTTTCAATATGATCTTCTATTTTTCCTTATTTCTCCTTCATTGGTCTCAATATTTCTCCAAATAGAAAATCCAAGATGTCAATAGATGTCTCACAGCATTTTTCTGGTAATTACATTAAATGTCTTCATAATAAGCACTGAGAAAAAATTAGCTGCATATGGGCCAAAGCTTTGTCATCTCTCCATTTGTTTGTCTTCCTTTCTTGTTATCTGCCACTTCCAGTTCCTTACTTAACATGCTCATTACCTTTCTTATTTTAATCTTCTCCCAGCTGACCTTGCCAAAACCGTGGTTTACCCTCCCCAATCTCTCAAACGCTCCCCTCGCTGATCAGCACACAAAAGCTCCTTAACCAGAGTGGTAATACCCTCTTTGATTTGGCTTACTGTGCCTTTACAAATTTATCTCTAACTACTCACATATATGTTAGTCCCTAACCCCAGCTGTGCTATACCAGGTCTATCTCTTGACCTCGGCTCTCCCCAGTTATTCCTTGTTGCCTCATCTCCACATTCTTTCCATCTAGTAGGACCCAGTTAACATGTCCACTCCTCCACAAAGCTTTCATTCTTATTACCCCATCTAAAAATAACCTAGTTTCTTCTCTGAACTCAGCATTTCTGTCCTACAGCAACCTTTCTTCAGACTTGTAGTCTGTGTTAACGTCATAACCATGTACTCAAGGATGGAAGACAAAACTCTTCACAGCACAAGCTTCTCTCCCACCCACACTCATGGGACACTCGTATCTCCGTAATTCCATGACTGAAGCTCCCAGATAGCACTTACTGACCCACAACTGCCTCTACTCTCCTTGTCCAGATCCTTGTAATGCATGGGGCCTCTTAACTGATCATCCTGCAAAGGCTCTCTAGTCCATTGTTCTCATTCTAGGGAACATGTTTTATTTTCTTTATTAACAGTATTAGTTTATTATGGCTGAAAAATGACACATAAAGACATTTTGAAAATTGTAAATTAAAAAAAAGAGACTTCCATTATCTCTATAACATACATGATTGTTGGCACATGGACACATATCTTACAGTAACTAAGCATATTCTATAGTGTGAGTGTGTGTTGTTAAATATTGTCTCTCTTGTTGGTTATTTATATTATTTCTAATTTTCAATATTATATATAACATACACCAAATAGTATTGCAAGTAAACTTTTGCTTTTATTTGTAATTAATACCTTAGAACCAACAACCACAGAAGTTTTTGCTGGCTCAAACGGTGGAAACATTTTTACATATATTATTACAAATCTTCCTATGATACAAAATTGATCATTTCACCTGCCCACTTAAAAATTATTTTGTCTGTTTATTACATGCAGAATAAATTAAAGTCTATTAATATACTATTCGAAGTATCTATTTTTCCCTTATTTTTGAAATACTAGAAAAGTGTTACAGAAAAATAAGAAGCCCGAAAAGTAGTTTGCTGTCATCCTAGGTGTGAAATAACTACAGTTGGAAATTTGATCTGTATTTCTGTAGTTTCTGTATGCAAACATGGATATATAAAAATCTATTTATTCATTGATCTACTTATTGAATTATTTTTACAAAAATAGTATCATGTCACGTAGTATTCTGAGCATTTTTTGGGGATAATAAATGTAGGTAGAGTTTTAGGTCCTTCCTAGTGATTCCAACTTACTCTCTCAGGTCACTGCATGCCATTGCGTTGCCTGAATGTGCCAGCATTTGTTTAAACCACACCCTGTCGGGATATTGGGTTATTTTAGAGTTTCCCCTGTTATCCGCCATGGTGTGTGTGTGCTCATCTGAGTTTTGATGGCCATTACAAAATTGTTTTTAAAACAAATAAAAAAAATAAAAAGAGTAGATATCACCTCCAACAGCGTACGAAAAGGAAGTCTCCACATTTTCACCAAAACCCAACAAAGTCTTTTAATCTCTGTCCATTTGTCAGGCAAACAAAACAAAACAAAACAAAACAAAAAGTCTCTGCAACATTTTATTTGTTATATTTATTTGCAGATTTTATTTTTTGACAGTTCTGACGTATTTAGGTATTGATTTGTTTACTCATTTCTGTCTCTCTGCCTTTACTTGAATTTCCTTCCTTCCTTCTCTCTGTCTGACAAGACCCCTCGGAGACATCTTGAGGCAGAGCTGGACACATGTCCCTCTATGCTGACCGAAGGCTTTATTCATAGCTGTGGACGCTTGTGATTCTGTGCATTGCAATGTGTATGGCTTTTTTGTTTTCTCATGTACCTGTGTCTGAAATCAGTATGAGTTCTTTTGGGATGATACTATATTTTATTTGATTTTTAAATGTTCCCTGCCTAGTGGTGTCGTGTCTGGCATATTGACATTTAGTATTTCTTTTATTTTAAATGGCTGTGAATGTATTTGTCCTTAAATTTTGTTATATAGTATTTATTGTTGAAGTCATCAGACATTTTCCAAATTGGCAGATATCACGGCACCAAGGTGCCTGGTTGGTTGGGTGTCTGTGGAAGCTTCTCATTAACACACATGCCTAGAAGAACGCAAACCACCAGTGTATGGCTTGTCCACACAATAGCAGCCTGTGTAACCAGCAACCAGATAAAGAAATAGAGGCTCGCCAAGACACAACATGTGCCCTTTGAGCTCCATGTGAATCATTCATTCTCAAGGATGATCACTGTGGCCTTCGGATGGGTCTGGCCTAATTTGGACGTTGTATAAAATGGAATTATGCAGTGAGATTGGTATCGTATCTTCATTTCTGCGAAGTTCACTCCCACTGATAGAGCTCGATCATGCCATCGCATGAATACACCATCACTTATTTGTTCATCCTTGCTGTTGATGGACGTGTGGGTTGTTTTGTCTGGTTTGGGTTGTCATGTTGTCTCTGCTTTCATGTATTGTTTGGTGAGTGGACGCATGTTCTTCTTTTGGATGTAGACCTGGGGCTAGAATGTCTAAGTAATGCTGAGTCCTATGCTCAGCCTGGGTAGACTCTACCAAATGACCTTCCAGAGTGATCATACCTGCTCCCATCACCAGACACGTGAGATTTCCAGGTTCTCCACCTTCCAATTACACTTGGCATTGACTATCTTTTTCATTTTAGTCGTTCCGGTGGCTGTGTAGGAGTCGTAATTTGCATTTCTCTGATCAAGTCTTAATATGCATTCTCTGGTTGGCCTTTGGAATATCCTCTTTTATGAATTGCCAATTGAAGTCTCTTGCCCTTTTTATTTTCCTGGATCAGATTGCCTCTTTTACTTATTGATGTGTATATAGTTTTTATATATCCTGAATGCAATTATTTGCTAATTATATGTTTAACACTTACCTTTATGGTCAGTCTTTTGGTATCATAATGTCTTTTGATAAACACAGGTTCTTAATTTCCATGAGTCAAATTTATTTTTTACTCATTTTTCTTTTATAATTAGTGGGTTTCTTCCATGTATTTAAATACTGTTATGTCAAATGTTTTTTGGAGCTGTTAGTATTTGGGAGTCCAGATTAAGAAATTCTGCATCTCCAAAATTTTTAAAATATTATCTGAGGTTTTCTTGCAGATTTACTTTACCCTCCACATTTATGTCTCTATTTCATCTGGAATTGATTTTCGTGTATGTATGAAAAATATTCAAGTATTTTATTATTGTTGCTGTAGTCATTGGTGACATTAAATTGGCCATTTGTTAAAAAGTCAATCTTTCTTCATTGCATGTTACAATGCAATCTTTCTCATTAACCAGATCTATATAGATATATAGATCTGTAGATGTTTTTCTATCTTAATTACTTGATTATTTGTAATAAGTCTTGATAACCAGTGCTATAGTACTCCATCTTTGTTCTTTGTAATGGAGATTGTTATAACTATCGTGTCCTTTTGCATTTCCATATTTAGTTTAGAAAGATTCGTTACAGTCTACAAAATAAATGTGTAGGACGTTGATTAGAATCACATTATATCCATAGATCAATTTAAGGAAAACTTACATCATTTACAGTGCTGAATTTTCTGATCCCTAACATGGTGCTTGGAATATTTATTTAGATCTTATATAACTTGTTTTTTTTTTTAAGATTTTATTTATTTATTTGACAGAGAAAGATCACAAGTAGGCAGAGAGGCAGACAGAGAAAGAGAGAAGCAGGCTCCCTGCTGAGCAAAGAGCCCGATGCAGGACCCTGAGATCATGACCCGAGCCGCAGGCAGTGGCTTAACTCACTGAGCCACCCAGACGCCCCTACTTGTTTTGATAATGCATTGCAGTTTTCTGCCTGGAGGTCTTGCAGATCTTTTGTTGGAATTATTCCTACCTGCAGGATTTTTAAATATTAATGTAAATAGTATTTTTATGTCATTTTGCATTGGTGGCTGCTATAGGAAAACAAGGTATATTTTTAAATTTATCTTTTATAAATTCTCTTATTAATTCTAAGCGTTTGTAGGTTTTCAAGTTTTCTCTATGCATACAGGCATGTTATCTACAATAATAAGAGTTTATTTTCTTTTTCCCAAATCTTATGCTTTTGTTTGTCTTATTGCAGTGGCTACAATCTCCAGAATAATGTTAATTAGAAGTGGTGATAGTGGACTTCACTGTTCTGTTCCCAGTCACAGTGAGAAAACTCTTAAGTGTCCTTCAGTAAATACAATTTAATTATACAAAATAACCCCTCCATAATGGAAAAAATAATAAATAATAAATTTTACCATCTAAAGTTATAAAATTCTCCTAAAATCTATAGGAAAATTATTTAAATTAATAAATAAAATTATTTATGCAAGACAATTAAACATCATAGTGTTCCATACTTCTTTTTTTTACTTAGCTATATTTTACAGACTTCTCTCTAGATAGATAAGTAGGTAGGTAGATAGATATATCAATATGTCAATATTTACTGGACTTTTCATTCCTTTGTTGTTGACCATTTATCTTATTTTCAATTTATCGCCAATTTAAAAATATTTTGATAAATGTAGGATGTATATTTCTGTATGTTTGTCTATATTGAGCTCTTGGAGTCAATTTCGATAATCTGTATTTTTTAGAAAACAATTTCATGCGTAGTTCAAAGTGTATTGCCAGATTTATATACAGAGACATTACTTAGTTTCCTCCTTTTCTTCTTTTCTTCATTAGGTTTTTTAAACATTTTTCTCAAAAATTACTACAAGCACACAGTATAAAAGTACATAGTTCTACAGTGGACAGTTACATAAATAGCTCACAATTCTACAGCGATAGTTATTCCCTACATCATCTTAAATTCTGGAATTGATGGACAATGTGAGTTTTGCAGTTAATAAGCCTAATATGTCCTGAGTAGCATGAGTGGAAATCAGTGACCACCTGGACACATTCCAGTAAGACTGAGAGACACCAAAGGCAAGGTGATCTAACACACAGGCAAAGAAAGAAGGGCCTGTATTAATTAGCCTGATAAAAGCCATCTTAGCAATACAGATTAGAAGGAGATCTTTGCAGAGCTCAAGGGAAATAACCATTGATCTGGAATTCTGTCCCCAAACTGTCCTTCCTTACTAAAGCTCCCTGTTAGGCAGTTGGTAACACACACAGTAGCACTAGATTTTGTTTAGGGTATGTATTCACCGGGCATACATGGTAGTTAGGAACTGTCTCTCAGCTAAGAACATAATTTAACATACACATGATTGGATTATAGGAGACACTGGAAACGGCACAGTGCCTACTTAGCACTCTTTATGACCCGTAGATCAAGCAGATAACAAACTAGTAACCTTATAGGAGATCTGAACTATGCAACTGTTGGACTTATTTTTAGAAGATATTCAGTCTCCAGTTAGAACCTGCCGCATTCCGTTCAAGTAAGTATGAAGCGTACATAAACATGATCACATATAGGAACAAACTGTAAGTAAATACACAGAATTATTATCTTCTATGCCCCATACGCTGACCAAAACGGGATACAAATAGAAATCTACAGCACAAAAGTACTGTGGGGAAGGAAAACGCTCCCCTTCTTCCCTTGCAGCTTCTTGGGCTGTTCTGATAATGATGCTGACGTAAGGCCGAAGCACGAGAGACAAACCAGATTGAATTTACATGTGCAGAAACCGCACTGGAAATGCGAGGCTCTAAGAACGGGCCAGACCGGGCAGTTTTTACAGCTTTTATACAAGGAGATACTCCGTGAAGAATTGACAAGACAAAGAGGTTGGCACTTGGGGTTGGGTATCAGTGAGGAAGGCGCAGTCTGGCTGCACGGCCCAGCCAGCCCTTGGTTCCCTCTCCCTGGTGGGAAGGAAGTCTCTCCTCCTGGGACAGGAGGGGACGTCTCACGGCGGACATTTGTCTCCTGCTTTTAGGGTGATGGGGGAGTGAGAGTGTCCCTCTTGCATCACCTGTTTCTTAAGCGACTTTAATTCAAAATAATCAGTATTCTGTACTGTAAGGTGACTAACATAACACAATTTAAAAAAAACACACAATATTCCAATGGGGTGTATTGGGGTTGGCAGATTCTGCTCCTCCTCAGTAAGAAGAGGATTTAAATTTTCCATTTTGAAAATTTAAAAAAATGCATGATTCATAATTTCATACTTAATTTATAGCCCTGGATGCACATATTAGAAAAATATGGGAACCTGAAAATCAACAAAGTTTCTAGCTAATGGTGCATACAAAATAGTATCAGAGTAAATTCACAGAAGTAGAAATGGAAAAACAAGTAATGTGTAAGAAATTAATGAGAGAAGCAATAGAGGAAATTACTGGCTTTTGAAAAGGTATCATTGAGTAGACCAATAACCGAAGTGATTTATTAAGATAAAATATAGGAGGTCCAAATAATTAACATTAGGAATGGAAATATACCCACATGGTAGAGATGAGTTTTTAGAAAATATAAGAAAATGATAGATTATAATATATCAATATATTGGAAAAATTTCTGGTCAAAAGAAAAATAAGGCAATAGTTTGATTCATTTAATGAGGCTAAAAGAACCTTTTTGTCCAATGGCAAGAAAGTATAAGAGATAGAAATTAAGAGCTAACTCTGTAATTCATTCTATTATTTAAAAAATAACTATATGGTCTTATAAATAGATGTAGAAAAAATAACTTAGCAGAATTTAATACTTTTCCTTTTTTAAAGATTTTATTTATTTGAGATAGAGAGAGAGAGAACACGAGTGGGGTGGAAGGGCAGAGGGAGAGGGAGAAGCAGGCTCTGCACCGAGCAGGGAGCCCGATGCAGGGCTCGATCCCAGGACCCTGGGATCATGCCCTGAGCCGAAGGCAGAGGCTTTAACCCACTGGGTGGCTCCCCACCCTCACCTAGTCTTGTGCTCTAACGACCATTATGTGCTGAAGACACACACATTTCTTATTTCCATCCAGACTGCTTTTCAAAACTCACGGTTCATATGAACAACTCTCTCCTGACCGTCACTACTCATGCCCATTTCGCATCTTGAACCCAACATGTGCAAAGCCCGTCCTCTGGTCTCCCCCATCACACAAAACCTTCCCCTCTTACTTTTTCGCAGCTCACTTGATGGCAACGCTGCCTTTGTATTTTTTAAGAAGGAAACCTGGAGCGGCCTTGCTTTCTCTGTTTCCCGTATGTGCCTCATCCACTCCCGGTCCTCCCTTCAGAATGTGCCCGGAAAGGGACCTCCGCTCAGTATCTCCACTGTCAACTTGCGTCCCCCCATGGGATTCTTCAGTCCTTCCCTCCCACCCCGGATGACACAGCCGGTGCTCCTGACTCTGCTTTGCCTTCTTCTCTCCCCACGTGCGTTTGCAACCCACAAACACACAGTCTGCCTCCCTCCGGTGCGGAGTCCTGGTTTTGGGTTATCGCCGGCTTGCCCCATCACCGTGCCAGCGCTCTGACGGCTGTTTCATTCTCTGATGTATTGGAACTTTTTGGAAGAGTGCTGGGTACACAGCTGGTGATCAATACATATTTGTGGAAATGCTGAACCAGGCTGGAAGAGGGACGCCTTAGAGACACAAAAATAGGTTCTACCTCATGAGAAATCAGGGAAATGGAATCTGCACAGGCCACCATTCCTCAACCATCAGATGGTTCCCAGCCCCTAGAGTGAGATAATGTCAGATATTGATAAAGATGGGCCAGAACAAGGCTGTGTGTGCATTACTGTGAGGCTAACTACCTACAGTCCCTGGGCAGAACAGCTTTCAGGTTATTTCTGAGCCTGAAAAGACCCTGGTGAGTCCCCAGGGCTGCTTCCAGCAGCACCATTGCCAAGACTGAGATGTGCAAATAGGACTACTGTTGTGGTGAGCACAGTGTAGAGCGTAGACATGTAGGAGCACGGTGTAGAGTTGTAGACATGTAGGAGCACAGTGTAGAGTGTAGACGTGTAGGAGCACGGTGTAGAGTGTAGACAGGTAGAGCATGGTGTAGAGTTGTAGACATGTAGGAGCACGGTGTAGAGTGTAGACATGTAGGAGCACGGTGTAGAGTTGTAGACATGTAGGAGCACGGTGTAGAGTGTAGATGTGTAGGAGCAC
>PISX010025866.1:0-18600 GCA_004024625.1 Mellivora capensis | reverse complement strand
ATCTTTCCTGGAAGAAGCTGGATGTGGGCTGGTCTTCTGTTCTTACCAAGTGGCCAGAAGGGTTTCCCTCTGCACCACCTGCCTCCACAGCGGCTTCCAGGCCAGTAAGCTCAACGCTAACACCTCCATTTGGTCAACCCAGGGTGCGATCCCCAAAGTGCACTGGCTTCTGTTGTTTCCTCTGCTGGATCCTGCATCTCCTGTTAAATATATTTACTACTTTGCATGTTACCGGACCAAGAAAGAGAAAAAACATGAGTATGGAGAAAACATACGAATACTGTAATTCGCCCATTCCGATCAAATCTATAATCTTATTCCATGCGGTCATGTTCTCCTTCATTATGTCACTTGTTTGGGCCTCATTGCCTGGTCTCCTGGCTCCATCGTCCTTGTCCTACTCAGGCACAAGCAGCGAGTCCAATACATTCACAGCAACAACCCTTTCTCTAGACCTTCCCACGAGGCTAGAGCCACATGGACCGTCCTGGTCCTGGTGAGCATGTTCATCTCCTTTTATTTCCTCTCTTCCATTTTGTCTTTATGCATAAAGCACTTACTGTGAACCCAAGCCACTGGTTGACGAATACCTGTGCGCTGGGATCTTCTGGCTTCCTGGCATTCAGCCCCTTAGTGCTCCTCTCGCGTGCCGCCCATGCCTCCAGATTTTCTGCTTTCTGGGGAAGGAAGTGATTTTTCCAAGTATGGTGTCCAGACGATAAGTTCCCTATAGGGCATCCTATAATATAGTTAAGTATTTATTTAATCATTTTGTGTGTGTGTGTTTACAAATAAAACACTCATGTTTTCTGTCAGATGATCGATTATCCCATTGGGATCAGTATGGAATAAGCAAAAATAACCTTGGCCTCATACCGTGTATATGATTGTCAAAAATGAACATGGTGTGAATCTGACAATGACTTTCCAAAATTACATCACGTATTCATTGGAGAATATCAAGCAATAAGACAATGACCTGGGGGAGATTTTCAGTGTTCGGGAGTGGAAACTCACTGTTGATTCAACTCTGAAGTGACATCCAAAAAATGTACTGCATTGTTAAAGCATATCGGGTGAAAAATGTTTCAAGGGAACAGAAAATGACTGGGGAATATCCCAAATTGGTACAACACAGATGGACTTCAAAGACTGAAAAGAAGGGCGACTGGGTGGCTCAGTCATTAAGCATCTGCCTTCGGCTCTGGTCATGATCCCAGGATCCTGGGACTGAGTCCTGCATCGGGCTCCCTGCTCAGCGGGGAGCCTGCTTCTCCTTCTCCCACTCCCCCCATTGTGTTCCCTCTCTCGTTCTGTCTCCCTCTGTAAAAAAAGAGTGAAAAGAAGTTCATGATATTTAGCAGAGTATGTGGCATTCAATGGTGGTGGGCAAGGCAGGCAAGTAGGTGATATCTTCTGGCAGGTGTTGGAGGTCATGTCAATGATCAAAACCTTTCATAGGTAAGATCATGGATCTCTGAAAATTTTTGTCCAGTGAAATAATCAAAACTGTGATAAAAAATAATTTAATTAAAATAAAATTTAGTACACATTATAATTTAGCCCTCTTTGACCTTACTTTACAATATTTTTTCATTTAAAAAATAAGTGGTAAAATAATGCACTTCCAATTTAGCAATATTTAGGGGTCAAAGCTGAGAAGGAGTCTCTCCTTGACCAAACTTTAGCCAGGTTCCTGTCAGGAATCCAATTCCCAACTAGACCTCAACATTTGGACTTCCGTGCCCATCTTTGCATTGCCCAGTTTTAACAAGAATCCTATTAAGTTGGTTTAGCCAGAAACCATCCCTGCTTAATAGCTGATAACCCTTGATATCTGATCAAATTGCTTACCCTACCATCCCCCAGATGGTACTGATCACTTTTGCCTGCTTTCAGCAAGAATCCCCCTTACCCCTGAGGTTTTTCTCAGTACTTTTCCATCCACTGACTCCCACACTGCCTCTTGGCTATGAACCCCTAGTTGTTCATGCTCCATTTGGAGTTGAGCCAAGTTCTGTTCTGGGATCTCTTTTCCACTATTACAACAGTTCCTGATTAAAAGCTGGTTTTGCTGCTTTAACTACTGTTCGGCTCTGGTTTTCTTTAATAGATCTTGAAAGTTAACCATTCCTTATGAAGTAAAACTGAGTTTTAGAAAATTTTTTGAGTTGTTGGTACTTAAAGGAAATTTTCAAAGAGTTCCATTTTTATTTCACCTTTATTTTCCATCTTTAAATAATCACTTGGGACGCCTGGATGGCTCAGTTGGTTAAGCGTCTGCCTTCAGCTCAGGTCATGATCCCAGAGTCCTGGGATCCAGTCCCACATCCGGCTTCTTGGTCAGAAGGGAGCCTCCTTCTCCCTCTGCCTGCCACTCCCTGTGCTAACTTCAAAAATATAATACTTGTTCTTTAAAAAAATATATGTGGCTAAATGTACAATTCTGTACTTCTATTATGTCTATAACTAAAATTGTATTAAAATTAATTTTATTTTATATATATATATATATATTTATTTATTTATTTATTTTAGAGAGAGGGCATGGGAGAGACAGAGGGAGAGGGAGAGAGAGAGAATTTTAAGCAGGTTCCACACCCAGCACAGAGCCCAACATGGGGCTCGATCTCATGACTCTGAGATCATGACGTGAGTCGAAATCAAAAGTTGGATGCTTAACTGACTAAGCCACCCAGATACCCCTATTATATTTTTGTAAGTATCTCATGTAAAATAGTTTAATGTATATAAAAATAAAACATATGCTTAACTTATCTAAATATCATGTTAATCCAATATATTTAAGCAACCTGTTTGTTATGAATGATAAATCATAATGAAATAGGGGCACCTGAGTGGCTCAGTGGGTTAAAGCCTCTGCTTTCGGCTCAGGTCATGATCCCAGGGTCCTGGAATCGAGCCCCACATCGGGCTCTTTGCTCCACGGAGAGCCTGCTTCCTCCTCTCCCTGCCTGCCTCTCTTGCCTACCTGTGATCTCTGTCTGTCAAATAAATAAATAAAAATCTTTAAAAAAAATCATAATGAAATAAATTTCTGGCTTCCAGTAAACTCAAGAGAAACATTGTGTCTTATAGGGAGAGCTGTTCTTTTTCTTCATTAGATCACTGTCCTCTAATTGAAAATCTGTATGTTTTCTTTAGGGAGTTTAATGTGTGTTAATATTTTTTATTGGCTCAAGGTTTTATATAAGCACTTAGTGGCTTACCTTAAATGGGGAGCTCCATTACCTTAGAATATTGAATCATTTAAATGTGTCCTGAAGAAATTGCATGCCCTAAATCATCCCAGTGCCAGGTACCAGGCAACTAGGGACCACCCTTATAACCCAAAGCCCACTGGAATTATTCAGACTAGCTAGTTTTCAGCTGTTTGCTCCATCCTGCCTTGCCTTTCCTGCAGAAAACACAATAAAGTCTCACGGCTAGGCCTTCCTTTGGCTCTAGCATTGTGTCCTAACCAAAACCTGGTGTTCCCTCTGTGGCCTTTTGTGGTATGCTATGGCTCTCATTTCTGGGGAAATGGTGAATAACATTAAACTTTTCTCTCAGTGGCATTGACCTATCCATGTTGTCACTAAGTCACCTTTATAAACTAAGACATGGGCTCAAGTCAGCCTCCCTTGGCTGTATAGTGCTACATCTTATGCCCCATTTCTTGGCACCCTCATCTTCTCTCTTTTCTGTTGTGCCTACCACATTCTTTTTTTTTTTTTTTTTAAGATTTTATTTATTTATTTGTCAGAGAGAGAGAGAGAGAGCGAGCACAGGCAGTCAGAGAGGCAGGCAGAGGCAGAGGGAGAAGCAGGCTCCCTGCCGAGCCAGGAGCCGGATGCGGGACTCCATCCCAGGACGCTGGGATCATGACCTGAGCCGAAGGCAGCCGCTTAACCAACTGAGCCACCCAGGCGTCCCTGCCTACCACATTCTAACATTGTACGTAATTCAGTATATATTTCGTATTTCTTCCTCTGTCTTTCTTGAATATGTAGAGTGTACGCTCCTTGATGGCTGGGGTCTTTATCTCTTGTTTTCAAATTTGAAACATGCACTTAAGAGAGTGCCTACAGTTCAGTAGGTGTTCACTGAATGTTTGTTAGAGCCGCGAACAGGTATGGTGTTACAGTATTCTCGTTCATCTTCATCATTCTGGCAAACACTTTTTTGTTTTGTTTATTATGTTTTTGGTGGGCAGCAAAGCAAGATTTATTGAGTGATAGTACAAAGCTCCCAAAGAGGGAGGGGACTCGAGAGGGTTGCCCTTTGGCAACACTTCTAAATATTTGAACTCTCCTTCAAAGTAGATATCCAGCATTTTCAAGAATGGAAAGAAATTACATTGGAGACTAAACCTTCCTGTATTCAATGTTTCAGACCCCATGTACGCTCAGCCTCATTCTCTCACTTCTCAGACTTTGATGTTTCCAACTTAATTTTTGCTGACATCTTAACCGTTTTCACTTGTCACAGATGTGTCCCCTGGGAGCCATTTTTTAGTATATTTGTGCATAACCACAGAATTATATTACTAGCTTTCAGTAATTTAAACAATTCATAAATGTTTTCTTTCTTCCTTTCCTTCCTCTCTTTTTCTTTCCTTCTTTGCTTTCCTTCTTTCCCTCCTCCCTTCCTTCCCTTCTCGTCTTTCCCCTCCCTTGACCCTTCCTCTCCTCCTCTTCTTCACCGTTTACCAAAAATAATCTCAAATCCCAATTCAGACACTGTCCCGTAATTGCAAGTGAAGTGAAAATCACTTCCTAGCAAAGAAATGAGATCATGATGCTCTAAATTTTTATTTGTGAGTCAGATGGTCCCCTTTGCACATTTACTGCCACCAGCCCTGGCACATCAAAAAGCATTTATAATGGCCCTTTTCAGATGGGCGGCATATTCCTAGAGGGAAATCAGTATATCTCAGCTTTAGGCTGAGGAGCGTTTGAATTACAGGGTGCTGCACCCTGGCTGGCCACCATCAGCGCCCCCACCGGCAGGAAAGTGCCTTCGCTGGCGGATTAACCCTCCCCAGCGTCCGCCCAGGCCCTGTCCGCTGACCCGACCTCTAATCCCGGGTGCCTGACCCAGCCAAAGAGCCCCAAACCGACTTACAGCTTCAGTCTACATGGATCTAAAAACCAGCAAGGAAATACGAGTGGATTGTGAGCGGACTCAAGATGATATTGCACACGATGTGTCCGTGTGGTTTCGTGGCTTTGGGGAATATCTACAAGAACGCTCCCACACACTTCGGGTACCCACCCCCAGCGGACTACCAGGTATGGAACCTGGGCGCGGGCTCTTTAAGAGGGCCGAAGCCCCGCCCCGTCCTCTGAGCCTCGAGGCACCATTTCCCAGCGTCCCTAGCGGGAGCACGCTGCCCAACTCCAGCCCCTGTGGGGAGTAACTCCGACGGTCACTAGGGCCGATTCCTCAGGGAAACTACAGTACCCAGAAGTCTCTGCGCAGCACGGACGCGGCACCATTAAAAGCGCGCGCAAGCCGTCTGGGCGGGACTTCCGGCGTCTTCCTCGCGGCGGACATTTTGTCCACTCCTAGTGGAGTTCTCGGAGCGGAGCTTTGGGAACGCCAGTACGATTCAGAGTGACCGAAGCGGAAAGGCACGGGAGGAGCCTGTGCCTATTGCAGAAAGGCTCGGGGGTGGCAGCGCGCGCGAAGGATCCGCGGCCAGGGCCAGCCCACGGCGGCGCGTGGGTCCCGACCAGGGACTCCTCACGGGTCCCTGTCGTCCAGATTGTGATGGCGGCGGCCGCGGTGATGGATCCCGCGTAGGTGGGTACTTAGTTCTCCGGACCTTGATGCGTTTCGGTCCTTCACTCAGAATCACGAAGCCACGAACATGGGGCGCCTGTTGAGGTCGTTGCAGCTCCGGCTCCGGTGTTCTGGGCCGTGGGGGCGTTTGTGGGGGGAGCCCCTTCCTAGCAGCCGGTGCGGTGAGCCGTCGAAGTGTCCCTGGGCGACCGACGATCATGAGCAAAGGCTTGGAGGCGCGGCTGAGCCGGAGGGCTCCGGAAACCGGGCCCTGGGGTTTGCAGGAGCCTAGAGGGCGAAAGGCGGCCCTGCGTGGGAAGGCTGCGTGAGCCGAGGGTGCCCTCGCGGCGGGCCGCTGGGGCCCGTGGGGGAGCATGATGTGAGCTGGCTCGGGCAGGTGGGTCGCGGCGGGCTGGCTGACGGGCGAGGAGGCCGCCGACTCCCGGAGTGCTGTGGCTGCACCAGAGCTGCGGCGGGAGGTGGGAGGTGGAGAAGGGGATGTTAGAGGTGAAACCGACGGGATTCTTGCCGTGTCGGGTAACGGCGGTGCGGGAAGACGGAGTGGAGGGCCGGAGCAGTTTGTGTCCCGGGGAATGCATTTTGGACATTGGAACGCTCCTCTCGGAAAGGAGGTGGCCCATGGGCATCTGGCCGTGCAGGTCAGGGATTCTGGCGGGGGCCGTGTTGGAGACCACTGAGGGATGAGGCCCCAGGTCGAAGCCTGGAGGTGAGATGCGCAGGAAGGATATTAACGGTGTTTTTATCTCAGGTGGTTCTTGAGGCGAGAGATTGGAGGGCGGGGGAAGGGGGTCATCCTTCATCCCCTCCAGAGGGAAGCATGGGAAGGAGTTCTGGCTGGTCTCCGCGGGAGGAGAGGGCCGCGGGGTGTTAGGAGCCCAGCCTGAGCCGCAGAGGCAGGCGTGACGCGCTGTCGGTTTGCCGTTCCGTGGACTGAGCAGCGGCACGGCCTGTGGGGGAGACGAAAAGCCAGCCTCAGCCCGATCCAGGACCCTGGTACCCTGGTTCCCCAGCTCTTGGGCGAGAAGAGATCATGGACATCTCTCATGAGGGGCCACCAGCAGGCTCACTTTCGGTGGGTGTATACCAGGTAGGCTGGTTTGGTGACAGGACTAATGCGCACTTGGCAGGTGTACAGGCCGTTAAGAATTTTAGATGGATAGATACGATAAATATATACTGGCGAAGCTTAGTAATAGGTTGAAGTGCTTGCCTCTGAGTGTTTGGTTAAGATAAAAGTCTTAAATACCACGTTTTCTTAGAAGCTTAAAAATAAATCCCAAATATCAAAAACCTATCCCTTCATTTGCGCCAAACCCATTTGGAAAAATGTGAAGGTTGTGGACAGTAAAAGCTGATTCAAGGATCCTTGCGTGTACTAACAGCGTTTTTTGGGAGCAGTAGCCCCATTCGGTGGGTGCCACTGTTGGCCCTGCTTTAGGGAGGAGGACACTGCAGCTCATCTGTTCATGGACGCCCATCTGATGGGAGGCAACACTAAGGTCTTAGCTTCTGACATTGGACTTTCTGAATTCATCCTCACCAAAGGGCAGGGCAGGAGTTAGGGGCTTAGTTCGTCCCCGATACTCCATTCTGATAACCTGCCACTCTCAACTCCTTCTCTTTGCCAGGTTGCCCTGATGGTGGAAGCATTTGGGATCTCTGTATAGGTGAGTGCAGAGCATGCAGTCTTCATTCATCACTCCCCACTTGGCCATGAACTTGGCAACCCCAGATGGCAGATGGTGGTGTCTTAGGACTCTACTTACACTTATATTTGACATTGAGTTTGGGGATGCCGGTGTCACTAACGGTCTTTTGCCTTGAATTGAGGGCAGTGGGGTGAAGTGTGGAACAGTGCCCCAGACACAAGAACCAGCATGTGCAGAAACACCACTTGAGGCTGAACCAAGAGTGTTTAGGGAGCCTCAGGTCTCCCTTATGTCTAGCGTGATCAGAGAGTAGTATTCAACTCTGGAGTGGCACCTTGTGGAACTGGGCTTCTGTTTTGAGAATGGTGGGAGCCATGGAAGGTTTGGAGCAGAGGAGGGAGTCATCTGACTGTGGTCTTAACAGGCTTCCTCTGACGATACAGTGAACAAGAGACTTTGGGGTGAGGAATGAGCACTGTTCATGATGGCTGAACTAGACTGGTTGCTCTGGAAGTGCAGGACAAATGTTTGGATTCTGGTCCCTTTTTTTTTTGTTCATTTTTTGTTTTTAAGTAGGGTTAACCAGATTTTCTGATGTGGATGGTGAGGGAAAGAATGGGAAGAGTCAGGGATGACTCCACAGCTCTCAAAGTTTTGGGCCTGAGCAGGTATAAGGATGAGAAAATGCTCCATTGAGATGGTGAAAAGTTTGGTGGTGGGAGTAACTTTCAGAAGTAATAGCAAGAATTGGGCTTTGTGGGGCACCTGGGGAGCTCAGTCATTAGGTGTCTGCCTTCAGCTCGGGTCATGATCCCAAGGTCCTGGGATTGAGTCCTGCATCGGGCTCTCTGCTTGGCAGGAAGCCTGCTTTTCCCTCTCCCACTCCCCGCTGCTTGTGTTCTCTGGCTGTGTCTTTCCCTGTCAAATAAATAAATAAATAAAATGTTAAAAAAAAATTAAACTTTGACCTGTTGAATCTGAATGGAGGTATAGGTATAGACAGCTGGATACATAGGTTTGGATTTCAGGGATTCAAGTCCACAGGGTGGCAGTCAGTATATGCATTAGAGTGGAGCTGCTTATCAGATTGATAGAACCTTTATGTCATAGTGGCAGTGCCATTAAGGTTCTGGAAGGGGGTGGACACAGCAGCCTGAGACAGGAGAAGGGAGATTGGTGTCCATGGTGGAGGGAGAGAGTAGGATCTGACAGGTGGGGAAGTCTTCCAGAGAGAGCATGGACATGAGATGGGTGCTGGAGTAGAGCAGTGTTAGAGATGAGATGAAAGTGAGGCCAGAGCAGCTGGTTTCCCTTCTCGGTGTGCTTCCCAGGTATTTACAGTGACTTCGTGGGATGTGGAGAGTTTCAGTCTAGCTGGTAGATGAGCTCAGGGGCAGAGTGGGCCTGGGCCAGCTGGCAGAGTAACTGTGCTTGCGGTAGAAGGACAGTGGGTGTGGGCTTTGAATGAGAGTTTAGTGTTACGTGTTAAGCCTGTTGATTGTTGAAAATATATTATCCTTAGTATGTGACAGCAAAGTCAGAAGGGGCTGGGATTATCTGGTATCTGTATGTTGTTCTGGATTGTTGAAGTTGAATCAAGAAATAGGGCCAGGAAGGAAGGATTTAAAAGCTAGGCTCAGGGGGCCCCTGGGTGGCTCCGTCATTAAGTGTCTGCCTTCCACTCAGGTCATGATCCCAGGGTCCTGGGATCGAGCCCCACATTGGGCTCTCGGCAGGAAGCCTGCTTCTCCCTCTTCCACTCCCCCTGCTTCTGTTTCCTCTCTCAGTGTGTCTCTCTCTCTCTGTCAAATAAACAAAATCTTTAAAAAAAAAAAAAAAAAAAAAAGACTGGGTTCAGAGTTACCTGGCAGTGAGGACCATCTACTGGAGCCAGATGTGATCTTGGATGATTAACCAGGAATTCTCTGGATGCTATGTGCAGATTTGCAGGTGGGAGATGACCTATGTTGTGGGTATTCCTAGACTTGAGGGAGCTATGGTCTAAAGAGTGATGTGTACTGGAGATGGAATCTGAATTCGTAGCCTGAGGGCTTTAGGGAGAACTCTGAGCTCACGTTTGTGTATGAGAGACATGATCTCTAGACCTCAGGGGAACCAGCTGGCAAAAGTTCTGTCCATCCCCCTCCTGTTGTTCTGGGCTGGACAAAATGATTACTAGGAAATGAAGAGAGTGAGTAGGCACCAGTCACAAGGGCCTGGTATCTGGTCTAAGTTGGGGAGCTGGGGAGGAAAGTGAATGTGTGGTGGGTAGACCAAGAGTCCTGGGAAGAGCTGCTGCCCTCCTGTGCTCAGTCATTTGCTTCATGCAGGGTCATGTGACTTTCAAGGACGTGTTTGTGTATTTCTCTTGGGAGCAGTGGGGGCTGCGTGATAAGACCCAGAGACCTGTGTCACAGTGCAGTGTTCTCTATGCTTTGTGCTTTTGGTCTTCCTGGGTAAGGCCCACATACCCCAGTTTTCTGGGCTGTGCTGTACTCTTTCTTCCCTTAAAGGTTGCCCTTTTCTTCCCATAGCTGTCATGGGCACTGCTGTTTTCCTTCTCTAAGATAGATTTTCGGGCTACTGAGGCTCAGCTGTGTATTGCCTCCTTTACTCCCTATGCTCCCCTGCCCTTGCTGTCCCAGACTATTACCAGGAAGGGTTTGAGGGTCAGGGATTAGTGGTCAGCCCAGTGGACTACCCTGCTGCCCTTTCCCTGCCTGTATGGCTCTGCCTACATTCATGATACCTCTGTACTCTAGACTCTGCCCCCTTTCTGTAATTGGCATTTCCTTGGGCCTACCTGTGTCATGAATTGCCGTGATGATCACTGCTATGGGGCCCAGTGTGCTGATCTTGCAAAAACATTTCTGATGTTCATTTTGTAATATTTAGTTGTCTTAATATCCTGTGGTGGGCTGCTCTGGGCCACAGCTTTCCTCCTTGCCCTGTCTTTCCTCTGTGATTTGTTTCTTCCAGATCCTTTGTGGTTCCTGAACTTAGTAGGGGAAAGAACTCAGTGCCTGAGAGGTCATGACTCTAGCCATGGCAGGAGGGACGTGGAAAGGCCCTGGTGAGTGGGAGCTTGGGGAGGGTGTAACTTCAGGGTTGGGTTCAAATAATACCAGAAGCCTGTCCTTGCCCCACTCCTGTTTGGTGCCTGGGTTATAAACCGTACCTGTTTCTATCTTTTTCTTCTCATTCTTCATGTAGAACACTCTACACTTATCTTTTTTTTTTTTTTTTTTTTTTTAATTTTTTAAATTATGAACATATAATGTATTATTTGTTTCAGGGGTACAGGTGTGATCCATCACACTTGTCATTTCTGGTCTGACCTCTGACCCAGGGCTGTCCACGCCCTCTCACCAGTGCTCTCTACTGCTCCTTCTGCAGTGCTCTCCTGTGTTGGACAGTGCTCATGTGCCATGAGACTTCCATATGTCCTTAAATGACTCCTGAATACCACTTGCTCATTTGAGATCTGATTTCCTGGGCCTAGACATACATTCTGTATAGTGCTCACCAGTAGCCGAGGCCCTTCTAAAAATGATTTGCAGAAGAGTAAATTGGACATTTCTGCTTCCTGGTTCTCTTTGAGCGCACCCTGTCCTTGTGTCTTTGTCCCTTGGGAAGTCTTCCTCATTCTGTCACTGTTTGAGGCCCAGCATTGCAAAGCAGCTTTTTCTTTAACCTGATGTCAAATCTGCTGTCCTGCCAACACCCCCGTACACTAAATCCAGGGTATTCTAGACACATCTGTGATGGGGTTGCCCCTTCCCACCAAAGTCATCATGCACTTCAACGGCATTTTTCTGCCTTCAGGTTGTTGGTGTGCAGTGGAGGATGAAGAGGCGCCTTCTGAGCAGAGCATTTCTGTAGAAGTGTCACAGGATAGTATCTCCAAGGCAGGTTCATTAGCCCAGATGGCTCACCCTTGTGACACATGTGGCCCCATCTTGAAAGATATCTTGCACCTGGATGAACACCAGGGAACATGCCAAGGACTGAAACCTTACACATGTGAGGCATGTGGGAGACAGTTCTGGTTCAGTGCAGACTTTCTTCGGCACCAGAAGCAGTACAATGTAGAGAAGCCCTTAAGAAGAGATAAAGGCAAGACCTCGTTTGTGAAGAACTGTAGAGTTTGTGAAGAACCTCACCTGTCAGAAAAGCCTTTTCGATGTGAGGAGGAGAACTTCCAGGCCAGTTTGGGCAGTAACCAGCAAAAGGCCCTCCACAGCAAGAAGACAAGGAGCACCGAGAGTGGGGAGGCCTCTCACAGCGGACATACGCATTACAGGTGCAGCGAATGTGGGAAGGCCTTCAACCGCAAAGACACACTCGTCCAGCACCAGAGAATCCATACTGGAGAAAGGCCTTATGAGTGCAGTGAATGTGGGAAAGCCTTCAGCCGCAAAGCCACCCTTATCCAGCACCAGAGAATCCATACTGGAGAAAGGCCTTATGAGTGCAAAGAATGTGGGAAAGCCTTTAGTCGCAAAGACAACCTTACTCAGCACAAAAGAATCCACACTGGAGAAATGCCTTACAAGTGTAGTGAATGTGGAAAATACTTTAGCCATCACTCCAACCTAATTGTACACCAGAGAGTTCACAATGGAGCGAGGCCTTATAAGTGCAACAATTGTGGGAAAGTCTTCAGACACAAATCCACACTTGTTCAGCATGAGAGTATCCATACTGGAGAAAATCCTTATGTTTGCAGTGATTGTGGGAAATCCTTTGGCCACAAATACACCCTCATTAAACACCAGAGAATTCACACTGAGGCAAGGCCTTTTGAGTGTGTCGAATGTGGGAAATTCTTTAGTCGAAGCTCTGACTTTATTGCACACCAGAGAGTTCACACAGGGGAGAGGCCGTTTGTTTGCAGCAAGTGTGGAAAAGATTTCATCAGAACATCCCACCTTGTTAGACACCAAAAAGTTCACACTGGAGAAAGGCCATATGAGTGCAATGAATGTGGGAAAGCCTATAGTTTAAGCTCCCACCTCATTCGGCACCAGAAAGTTCACAGTGCAGGGAGGCTGTAGGCAGGCTTTCAACGCAGCGGGACTCATAGGGAGAGGAGCCCCCTTCGAGGACATCAGTGAGGTCTTGTTCCTCCTATATCAGCATTAACACCTGAGAGGGGTTATAAATGCCGGCTACAGGGAAGCTCTCGTGGGTTGCGTTGCACTTGCAGACAGGTCCTTGCCAGATTTGTCACTAAATGCCTGTGGCTGACGCCATCTCAGCTCTATCAGCTTACTTGCCATAATGTCCTCAGGGAAGGGAGCATCCTGAATTAAATGGGATTTCTCGTTTCTTCCCCCACTGACTGATTAAAGGTGTGGACCTTACTGTACATTTTTAGCCAAGAGGATCTGAGCTGTGTTCTGGCTTACAGAAAAGGTTTACTTTCTTCCTGGACATTGTTGGTCTTATGTGGTACTTGTGACAGATTTTCCAATCTCTAAGTCACCCATCCTGGAGAACTACGTGTCTTACGTTGCTCTGGTTTCTGTGATAATAAAGACCTTCTTATTATTTAAGCCATCATTAATCTTGGACATTGTTTTTACTGTTTGGAATGGTTTGAAAATACTTAGGCCCTGCCAAACTGAAGAGATAAACAGTGTTGGAGGGGGGGACCTCCAGTTTCCTGTGCCTCAAATGGAAGAGCAGGTCGGCAGAGAACCATTCTCAGTCCAGTTCTGGTGTTGCTGACAAAAGCTTCTTGGGTGGGGCGCCTGGGGGGCTCAGTGGGTTAAAGCCTCTGCCTTCGGCTCAGGTCATGATCTCAGGGTCCTGGGATGGAGCCCTGATGCGGGCTCTCTGCTCAGTGGGGAGCCTGCTTCCTCCTCTCTCTCTGCCTGCCTCTTTGCCTACTTGTGATCTCTATCTGTCAAATAAATAAAATCTTTAAAAAAAATGCTTCTTAGGTGAGAGTTCAGGGGTTTATGGGCTGATTTTGGCTGGATTTCAGAGTTATTTGAGGGCCCAGACATCACCCTGAGGGTGGTACGGAGGAGGGTTGTGACAGCCTTCAATACGTTTGGGAGCAGCATGGAGTGACTTACTTATTTCCAGCATATGTGCCATATTTCACAGCACTTGGGGGAAGCTTTTCTGAGAACCTACCAAGTGCCATATGCCCTGAAGGCCAGAATCTGATCTGGTACCCAAGTTGGCTGCAAGACTTGCCATCCCGGGAAGGAAACAAAACCAATACAGAAACACGGTGTGAATAACTGGGTTTGGGGAGACTGCAGCAAATGAGAGTGGATGTGCCCATTTAAAAAAAAAAAGCCACAAACATCCCTGGCACTGTGGCTATATGAAATGGGGCTGCCTGGGAATTCTTAGCATCTCCAGGGCCATGTCACTGTGGCACCAGGGTCAGTGGCAGAGCAAAGAATGTCAAGTTTATAAATTTCTGTGCCTCCGTGGGCTCTATACCTAGTGTCTTTGCTACATGGGCAAAGAACTCTGGGATAGACATTGTGGTCCAAGAATGTAGATTTTGTGACCAACCCGAGCTTCTGGTGACCACTTGGAAACAGCCTTCAGTGCTTGCGAGTTTTTCTTGTTGCTGGGGAAGAGGTTCTCTTTACAGGGCATTTGGAGAAAGAAGGTAGAGTCACTGTATTGATGCTCAATCTGGTTTTCCAGGAGAAGCGGGAGGCCCAGGTGTTGCAGTGGAATCCGTTTTTACAGTTTCACTAAGGGGTAGTCAACATGCCATATACCGCACGTACATGAAGTGTGCGATTTGTAGTCCTTAATGTCTATAAATGTAGGAAATCACCCAGCCGTGGGCATATCCACCTCCAGAGTTACCTCACGGCCCTTCTTAAATCCCTCTCAGGGCCTTTCTTGATACTTCCTATCCCTTCCGTGAACAACCACTGACTGACTTGTAGCATAGATGAATTAGTCTTTTCTAGACTCTTATGTAAGTGGAACCTTAGAAGTTTATTAGTGTCCACTGTCTTTCAGGCAACATTATTTGGAGAATCGTGTAAATAGTTCATTCTCTTCATTGCTGAGTAATCCTCTGGATATCCTGCAGTTATATCCCTTTATCTTCTTTGTGTGTGTGTACAAAGTGCTGGTTTTATTGAAGCTTGGGGACAGGACCCGTGGGCAGAAAGAGCTGCCCTTTATCTTAATTGACAACCCTCCACCCCGCAAATTCTAAGTATTAAAAACAGCTACTGCAGGGGCGCCTGGGTGGCTCAGTGGGTTAAAGCCTCTGCCTTCGGCTCGGGTCATGATCCCAGGGTCCTGGGATCGAGTCCCACATTGGGCTCTCTGCTCGGCAGGGAGCCTGCTTCCCCCCTCTCTCTCTGCCTGCCTCTCTGCCTACTAATGATCTGTGTCTATCAAATAAATACAAATCTTTAAAAACAGCTACTGCAAATATTAATGTACAAGTCCTTATGTGGACATTCAGCTGAGGAAATTTCTAAACAAAGCGTTGAAAGCGTGGCCTTGCTTATTGTTTACGGTAAAATGTGATAGGGAAGAGAGAAATGTAGGGAAGAACTATTACACAGAAAAGACTCCAAGATTTACGATTTGGGAAATTCTTATTCCATATTAATTGCAGAAGACATTGAAATGTAGCTATACAGCCTTTTGTAATATCTCAGCAAGATCCACAGACAAGGGTATTTAGTCATGTAAAATTTCTTTGAAGCGAATGTGACTATGCAGGTCTCCTCAGTACAACCAGAGACCATCTAGGAAATTTAAAGGTACCCCTTGGCCATCTCAGCAAAAGCCAAAAAATTGATAGAGGATTATCCGGGGAAGGTGGGGGGGAAATGTGTGAACCAACCTCTTGTCTAATGGAGTGAATCTCTGTGGTATATACAGAGGAACCACAAAGTTCTTGAAAATTCCTTTCTAGCAGAAACACCTTGGATCTTAAAGGGACAGAATATGAAATTGGGACCTCCAATATTCTGCACATGTGAAACCAGCTGAGAAAATTACTAAGCTGCAGACCTTTGTTACCTGTCATAGAAAAGGAGGTGGAGGATAGTAGAACACAGGATGGGGACCTGAGGCCAGAGTCCTGAACCATAGAAGGTTTTCCCAGGCTTTGATATTTCATGTAGTTTGCTAAGCTTGATTTCAGAATTTCTTGGAACTTGTGGCTACTTTTTCATCCCCCCCCCCTTTGAAACGATGTATATAACTATTATCCTATTTCTCTTCCACTGTCTTATTTTGGGAGCAAATACCTCGTCTTCTAGCTTTACAGATCCACAGTCAGGGTATGTGCGGGGTGGACTGTATTCAGAGCCTTGGCCATATCTGATTTAGACAGTTGAGGTGATGAGATTTAGGATTTGGGGGCTGATGAGATTTGGGTATTGAGTGGCTCCTATAATGGAATGAGACATTTTGTGATCTTGGAATGGATGGAATATATTTTCCAAGCAGGACAGATAGGAATCTGAGGACCACACAGCAGACTGTGGCAAATGGGATCACCACTCCCAGAGATGTCCGTGCCCTAATCCCCAGGACCTGTGAATGTTCCTGTAGATGGCCAGGGGGTCTTTGCATGAATAATGCACTTCGTGATGAGACTTACCCGGGTAGGCCCAATCTAATCACACGAGTCTTTATTATTTTTATTTTTTTATTTTTTAAAAGATTTTATTTATTTGACAGAGAAAGCACAAGCAGGGGGAGCAACAGGCAGTGGGAGAGAGAGAAGAGGTTCCCTGGTGAGCAAGGAGCCTAATGGGGGCTCGATACCAGGACCCTGGCATCATGACCTGAGCTGAAGTCAGATGCTTAACCGACTGAGCCATCCAGGGGCCCCTCACAGGAGTCTTTAACAAAAGAGAACCTTTTCCAGCTGTAGGAAGAAAGAAACAGGAAAGTCAGACAGGGCTGTATCAGGCCCTTTGATGCCCCATTGCTAGTTCTGAGATATAGCTAGGAGCTAAGTTGAGCACCGCACATCTGTGAGCCCAGCGTCTTCAGTCCTGGCTCAGCAAGATCAGAGTATCCAGTCCCACAAAGAGCCCTTTGAAGAAATTGACTTTACAGATCACCTCATCACAACCAGAAAGCACCCTGGAAGCTTAGAAACCTCAGTCCTACAACCACGTGGAACTGAATTCTGCCAACAACAGCTACAAGTAAGAATCCGAGTTCCCAGAGCCTCCAGAAAGCCAGCCTGCCATCTTTGGAAGCAGCTGGAGCCCCAGGGGCTGGGGGAGAGCCCCAGTGGCTGTGGCACTGCATCAAAGGTGTGAAGAAGCTGGATCCTGCCAGGGTAGGACTTGCCTGCAGAGATGCTTTGGTTCAGAGGAGAAGGAAGCCAGAGCCTTAAATCTTGACCTGCTGGCTCAGAGGTGGGGTATCAGGGGGGTACCCAGGCAGAGTCCAGAGAACGCTCTGGGCTAAGTGGCTGTACCTGTCTGGGCTCTCTGGCCTCTGGGCACCAGGTTCTGCTGCCTCCCAGCTCTGCAGTCCCTAGCAGCCCAGCTTTGGGGCCCTCCATGTGCCCTATTGGCCCAGCCTAGGAATTCCCTCCACACCTAATGGCTCCTTGGCGGCAGCACTGACTCCCTGGACCTCTTGCAGTATCAAGACACCCAGCCCTGGTGGCTGTCCAGGCCCTGTTGGCCCTCGGCAACCTGCTCTCCCCATGGCTCAGCCTCTATGCTGACGTCTGAACCCCCTATCCCCATGCTCTCCTCCTGCCCCCCATCCCGCGTCCTCAAGGCTACTTCTCTCACCTCCTTCTGCACTGCTGCTGCCTCTGCCCCCGGCCCTGTTACCCACCTCCTACCATCTGGTCTGAGGCTCAGGCTGCAGACCCCTGGGCCCTATCCCTGGCATCTCGAGATTTTAGCTTCTCTCTGCCTGCTGAGACTGCTGCAAAATCACTCCTCCTCTGGGGGCTCTGGGGGCTCAGTGGGTTAAGACTCTGACTTCAGCTCAGGTCATGATCTCAGGGTCCTGGGATCGAGTCCCACATCGGGCTCCCTGCTCAGCGGAGAGTCCGTTTCTCCCTCTGCCTTCTGCTCCCTCCCCCTGCTCATGCTCTCTCTCTCTAAATAAAATCTTAAAAAAAAAAAAAAAATCCCTCCCTCTCCTTCACCCTATGACACAGAGGAAACACTGAAGTAAGAAGTGTAATCTGGGTGAGAGGAAGTGTTCCAAAGGGCCCAGGAAACTGTGGACCTCTGGGTGATGAGATCATACTGGGGTTTGTGGGAAACCCTAGGATGTGCAGTACAATAGGAACAAGAGGGCTGCTTCTCACTCATGGGTACTAGGTAGGGGCTTTTCCCATCACAGGTGTACCTAATTCAGGGTGAGTTCTAAGGGAGGAGGTATTTTCCTGGGCACTTAAGTGATTCTCTAGGAACAAGTGAAGGTCACCCTCTGGGCAGATGCTCAAGTCTTTTCCATCAGAAAGACTGCTCTCAGATGGTGACCCTTTCACTCTCAGCCTTTCAGGTGTTTTTTTCTTCCTGGCAAAGACCCTCATTTCCTGTTTTCTGGTCAGTTTCTTTGGTCTTTGTCTCTCTGTTCAACGAGTATTAAGAAATTCTTCCAGAAATTTAGAACTAGCCACTGGGACACTGTTTCCCAAACAGGAGTGGAGCCCAGTGATTTCCTGCCCTTAGAGCCTGGAGACCAAAATCAGGGTATAAAACTAACGTGACTAGAATTTTGGTGTGAAAGGATAGGGAGCTAGAGATGAGGGGGCACAGGGAAGGAGGAGAGGCAAAGAACTGAGGAAAGACCCACTGAACTGTTGACTGTATCTGGATCTGTATAAGTGTGAGAGTAAACTGTCCGAGGTTTAGACAAGTACCACTAGAAGACAGGATATTGAGTAATTCCTGCAGCTCATATAGGGCTGGGAATCACTTTTGTTCTTATCTGCCAGTGTGGAAACACCTATTTTACAGTATACAGAACAACAGGTAGAATCCTTGGAAATATATCACCTACATAGTGGGACTTAATTAAACACAGGCTAAGATTTGCTCTGGACCCACCCTGAAAAGAATGAAAAGCAAACATTCAAAGCAAGAACTGCTACCGTGTACCTTTACCTGAAAGCCATGACAAAATCTGACACTAAAGGGAGACA
>PISX010025865.1:0-25461 GCA_004024625.1 Mellivora capensis | reverse complement strand
TCTGTGTTCATCAAGGATATTGGTCTGTAATTCTCTTTTTTGATGGGATCCTTGTCTGGTTTTGGGATCAAGGTGATGCTGGCCTCATAAAATGAGTTTGGAAGTTTTCCTTCCATTTCTATTTTTTGGAACAGTTTCAGGAGAATAGGAATTAATTCTTCTTTAAATGTTTCGTAGAATTCCCCTGGGAAGCCATCTGTCCCTGAGCTTTTGTTTGTCTGGAGATTTTTGATGACTGTTTCAATCTCCTTACTGATTATGGGTCTGTTCAGGTTTTCTATTTCCTCCTGGCTCAGTTGTGGTAGTTTATATGTCTCTAGGAATGCATCCATTTCTTCCAGATTGTCAAATTTGTTGGCGTAGAGTTGCTCATAGTATGTTCTTATAATTGTTTGTATTTCTTTGGTTTTGGTTGTGATTTCTTTTCTTTCATTCATGATTTTGTTTAGGGTTAGGGTTTCGGGGCTCCACTCCTCAGAGAAAAGCCGCGGCTACTCCCATCTCCCTCGCCTCTGGCCGCGCTCCGAGCTCACCCAGCCTGCGACCGGTTCAAGGTGACCCTGAGCTGAGAGCTCACTCCTCGGCTCTGTCTCTGTGGCCGGCTTCCCGCTCCGATACCTGCTAGCTCTGCGACACTCAGACACCCCCGATCCTTCTGTGACCCTGCGGGACCTGGGGCCACACTGACTCCGTGTGGGCTTCACCCCAGTTTAGCCTCTGGAGCGATGTCCCTCCGTGGAGCAGACTTTTAAAAGTCCTGATTTAGGGACGCCTGGGTGGCTCAGTTGGTTAAGCAGCTGCCTTCGGCTCAGGTCATGATCCCAGCATCCTGGGATCGAGTCCCACATCGGGCTCCTTGCTCAGCAGGGAGCCTGCTTCTCCCTCTGCCTCTGCCTGCCACTCTGTCTGCCTGTCCTCTCTCTCTCTCTCTGACAAAATAAATACATTTTGAAAAAATAAAAAAAAATAAAAGTCCCGATTTAGTGCTCCGTTGCTCCACCGCTTGCTGGGAGCCGGCCCCTCCCCCACGGTCTATCCTCCCGTCGCTTTCGATTCACTTCTCTGCCAGTCCTACCTTCCAGAAAGTGGCCAATTTTCTGTTTCCAGAATTGCTGTTCTTCCTCTCTTTGATCTCCCGTTGGATATGTAGGTGTTCGCAATGGTTTGATAAGCTATCTAGCTGATCTCCTGCTACCTGATGTAGTCTCAGCTGCTACTTCTCCACCATCTTGACTTCTCCCAAAAGCTTTTTTTTTTTAAAGATTTTATTTATTTATTTGACAGACAGAGATCACAAGTAGGCAGAGAGGCAGGCAGAGGAAGGGAAGCAGGCTCCCCACCGAGCAGAGAGCTGGATGTGGGGCTCGATCCCAGGACCCTGAGATCACGACCCAAGCCAAAGGCAGAGGCTTTAACCCACTGAGTCACCCAGGCGCCCCAAAAAATACATTTTTAAAATATATTTAATGTAATGAGTGTTGAGAACACAAGAAAGTATAATACATGGTCCCTATCAAATAAACTTAAAATCATAAGCCCACTGCAAAGATTAACTAATTCCAACAACCCATCAGAGCTCCATTAGAAGATAAAAGGTATTTCCTCCTTTCAATTAATCTATTAACCAAATTATAATTATGTAAATGTGATACCAGTATGATCTGGGGTTTTTGGAAGAGTTGAGATTTAGGAAATTCAAAAGATAAAACAAAGCACAATGAGTAATATAATCTCATGTTCCCCTAAGAACAAAAATTAATACTATTTAAAGTTTGTTTCTATTTTTAATTAAAATATATATTTCTTAAGTAAAATATATATACATACATGTTTAGCTTAAGTTCCCTTGAATTTAATTCTAGTTGTATGACTATATACTTATAATATACCTATATTATCTACCTGTAATATATACCTATATACCTCTAATATATTATTATACGATAATAAATACCTGTAAGTATTTATGGTAACTCACCAAACTAGAGAGTTTTATTAAGGAACCCCAAGCATTACAAGTATCTTCTTCTAGTCTGTCAGTAAGCCGTATTTATTACATAGAACAGTTGAGGATGCATCAGTGGGACAGGGTTAAAAAAAAAAAACAAAAAACCACATACACAAATTCACATAAAAACGTGAAGTTTTTGTTGCCTAACACTAATGGTCCATTTGGAAGAAACCCCACAAGTACAATTTTTTTAAATGTTAAAATGTGTTGTCTAATAATTTAATTAAAATGTAGATCAAAGCAAAAAAAACTCATTTATTATGGTACCATTCTCATTCAGAAGATTTAAGTGTTTATGTATTAAAATATAACTTTCGGGGCACCTGGGTAGCTCAGTCAGTTGAGCATCTGACTCTTGATTTCGACACTCAGGTCATGATCTCAGGGTTTTGGGACAGAAGCCCAAGGAAGGTGGTGCACTCAGTAGGGAGTCTGCCTGAGATTCTCTCTCCCCGACCCTGCCTCACCATGCCCATGTACACACACACTCTCTCTAAAATAACAAATAAAATCTTCTAAATATATATATTTATATACCATAAATCTTTTAAATATATATAAAACATCTAAATATATATTATATGTATATAAAACTATCTTTTTTTAATGATGTGGCTCTTCCTATGCAATCACAAAAATAGTCTCTGATATTTTCTTCTTATAGGTTTATTTTTCCACATTTAACTATTTGATTCACTAGTAATAAATTTTGTGTATTGTGTAAGTTAGAGCCATCAAAGCCACACTGTGTATGGCCAGTATCTATACTTACCCTATAGCAACATTCAGAAATGGATCACTGGCCCTAAGTCAATCAGGATAATCTCATCTTGTCTTCAGTGTGACTTATTTCAGGGTTTGAATGTAACCATCAGTTAAGGGTGATTCCCCTGACTACTAGAAAATCCTTCAATGGAGTGAAACTCACAACTTTGGTTCAATAGATAAAAGAAGAGAGCCTTCCTCTCTGCCACAGCCATAAATAAATTATCTGGCCCTACTTACCAGTTTCTGCTGCTAACTACTTTATGACCATAAAGGAAGCCAATTAGAGGAAAGGGGACATGAAGAAGATCAAAGCTGAATAGTTTATTTAAAAAAAAAAACAACACTACCAGAGCCCAGATCAAACAATATCCCTAGGGACGCCTAGGTGGCTCAGTTGGTTAAGCAGCTGCCTTCGGCTCAGGTCATGATCCCAGCGTCCTGGGATCGAGTCCCACATCAGGCTCCTTGCTCGGCAGGGAGCCTGCTTCTCCCTCTGCCTCTGCCTGCCACTCTGTCTGCCTGTGCTTGCTCTCTCACTCTCCCTCTCTGATAAATAAATTTTAAAAAAAACAAAAAAAAAAAACAATATCCCTAGTGTTTAAACTATCTGAAGTAGGAGTTAGCTTTGGTTTGGTTAGGCTTTTCTTGCTCCCAAAACCATTTTGCATTATAAGCTGGTATTTCCATTATAAATCCTACTCAATCATGGATGTATTTATTTTTTAACATGTTGACAGAATTAATATGCTATTTTACTTAGAATTTTCACAAATGATAATCTGAAATAACTATAGTCAAACTGAGTAAAAAGGAACATCATATGAAAGACAATGTCCATTACACTATTCCTAACACCCAAGAATTCAATTGTTCAGTAAGTATTTATTGAGTGCCTACTATGCGCCAAGTACTAGGAATAAAATAAAGACCCAGACATAGACCCTGTTCTCAAATAACACTGACATGGATTTAACATGTAGAAAAAAAAAAAAAAACAAAAGAAACGTAAGAACCAAAGTCGGGGAGTGGGGGCTCCTAGGTGGCTCAGTGGGTTGAGCCTCTGCCTTTGGCTCAGGTCATGATCCCGGGGTCCTGGGATCGAGCCCCGCATCGGGCTCTCTGCTCAGTGGGGGGCCTGCTTCTGCTTCTCCCTCTCTACCTACTTCTGCCTACTTGTGATTTTTCTCTCTGTCAAATAAACCAGTAAGAAATCTTTTAAAAAAAAAAAAAAAGAACCAAAGTGGAAACTCTTGACCAGAACCAAAAACCTGGTGGCTGGTGTCCCTGATCTTAGAAAACAAAACTAACAGGATTTTTAAATTTTCTTCTTAAAATTTTCATATTCAGGGGCGCCTGGGTGGCTCAGTTGGTTAAGCCACTGCCTTCAGCTCAGGTCACGATCCTGGAGTCCCGGGATCGAGTCCCACATCGGGATCCCAGCTCCACGGGGAGTCTGCTTCTCCCTCTGACCTTCTCACCTCTCATGCTCTCTCTCACTGTCTCTCTCTCTCTCAAATAAATAAATAAAATCTTAAAAAAAAATTTTTTATGTTCACTTTATCCCATTTATCTTAAGGTGTTTAAGAGTTCAATACAGTACCTGTATTTGATGGATCCAAAATTAACTGGAGAGATGGCTTATTTGTTTGGCTGGCTGAAATATCTCCAAATGAATGGTCTGAAATCTCAGTGGAACTTTGACAATCAACAAGAAGACTGCTTTGCCCTTTCTCAGAATCTCTCAAAATCTCTTCCATGGCTTTTTCCAATTGTTCATCACCATTAGAAACTATCTACAGGCAAATCGAGACAATTCTGTTTCAGTCATATTATAGTTCTGGGGCTTAATGAAAATATTTTATTTCTAGAAGAAATTAAAACAAGTTAAATTTTAAATTTAAATATGTTATTGAATACAAAGAATTTATACAGTTTTACCTAACTATATCTGATCTAAGATCTAATTTACAAAGATTTTTCTTTCCTTTTCTTTTTTTCCATATGAACACATTCTAAGTACCAGGTAACATTAAATTTATGTGTTTTAAAGATAAAAACAGGTAAGTTTAAATAAATTATCTACTCTCTTATTTAAAAGGTCGTATTTCTCATTATCATAGCATAAATATATTTGATTTCTTTACAAAGTTTGCTTGCTTGCTGACAAGAGGAGTATTGGTAATTTCCTCACATTTAAGTTGACTCATTCTTCTCTTAAAAGCAGGTGAGATGCAAGGCCTAATAAATGTCGTAAACACATTAATATTAAAATATAGATATTTAAATTTACATAGTCATTTAGATACAAATATACTTAAATTTAAATAAAACCACTGATTGTTTTAATATATTTATAAAGCTATATATCCTCTACATAGTATAAATGGGTACTTAATAATATAATTTTTATAAAATTTTATTAAATTGATATATATTTTTGAGTCCATACTAAATACTAAATAAAAGTCATAAACAACATGTAGCACTTCCAACTAGTTTCTCATTCCTGTTTCTAGAAGGTGGTTATACAATTCTCATGCATGTACACCTGGGTCTGATTCTTTTTCTTTGAGTTAATAAAGACAACAAAAATGAAAAAGGATCATTTTTGTTTATATAAAAATTCAACTGCTAAAAATATAAGACATATGCTTAAAAAAATATTCAGACAAGCCAACTGTTAAATCACATACTAGAATGTTACCAGCTGATTTAAAACACAAAAACCACAATATCGTTTCTGAAGTAAAAATAAAACATAACTTTATATAATTAACTTCAAAAACTCAGCAATAAGAAACACAAAAATATCCAGATAATGGTTAAATCTTACGTAAATTTAAGTCTAACTCACCAATTATCCTTTTCTATTTTCCTTTCTATTCCTTCTTTCTAAAATTCTGAATTAAAACATAATCAAAAGCAAAAAACTTCAAAAACAAACAAACCAAATATTAGCCTCTGCATAAATCAAATACTGATGCTATTCAAGGTCAGCATTTGAGAAAAACCTTTGTATTTTACACATCTCTTAAGATCAGTCTCACCTCATTAAGAAAAAAACAGTGATTTAAAATAATATCATTTGTAGAGAAAGAAAGAAAGAGAAATACCTTCAGTTCGGGTTTTTCATCCTCTTTTGTGGAAGTATCATCTGCATGCTGAGGAACCAAAACAAATTCTTCACTGTTCAGCATGGCCACAGAATCCGATGACCCACTAACCTTCTGCAATGCAGCTCTGACCTCCATTTCAATTCTACAAACTTCTCTTTCCACATCCACCTGATCAAAACTAGAGGGATTAAAAAAAAAACAACTATTAATGAAAACATGGACTAATAAGTCCCTGATCAATACTCAGCCTTTAAAAATGGTTCATGTGAAGAAGAATTCTGCTGGCTAGATAATTATCTCAAAACTAGAGAGGCTACCTTCTTGGACTAGGCCACATAATGGAAATGTACTCTCTTCACCCTGAGTTTCTTGACTAAAAGAAGCATATTGTTCCCTGAAAAACAACAAAACCCCTCCCACATCACAACTAAACAGAATTACTACTATTTGACTCTGTTTCTCCTAGAAATATTACTTTTGTTTTTAATAAATACAAGAAATAATATGACACTAGAAACCAAATTCACACACAAATATTCACTGAAATTACTTTATAATTAAATCTAAACGCTTCCAAAAACTTATCTCCTTAATACCAAGTATTGTACCTCAAAATACCTTGTGTCACTGAAGTCGACTGATTACTAAAGAATTCAACACCCTAAGCCATGTATCTTTTCTTTTCCAGACACATTGTCACTTATCAGCACAAGAAGGGGAGAAAAGGCTAAGACTCTCATGTCACATTCATATGGCAAACAGTATTTTAGTAATTGTTTTCTGGATCAATCTGCCACCACAGAAACTCAACATTGTCTATCACTTCCAGAAATTCAAATATTCACACAACTAATTTTAACTGAACGTGTGTACTACATAACAGACATAGTACTCAGCACCGGGGCTATATGAGTAAGTAAGGCAGACAAGGTGCCTGCACTGCTGGAGCTCATATCTAGTAAAAAAACAAGCAAGTAAGCAAATAAGGCAATTCTAAATCACTCTAAAGGCTTTGGAGAAGATACAACAGGTTATTGTGACAAAGAATAGCTATAAAAAGTATACGGACAACTTTAGGTAAGGCGGTAGGAAAGGACTCAGGGAAATATTTGAAGCTTAAATGTAAAAGACAAGAACCATATGTTAAACAACTTGCTCAGTGACCAAAAGGGAAATATGATAGAGGGGTAAGACAAGTAAACTGGGGCTAAATAACACATGACTCTAAGTCTGCTAACCCACACCTTATAATTACCCACAGAATTGTTCTTGTTCTCATTCCAATTAGGTTACTGTGTTCTTTGCCTCATATAAATAGGGCTGCATTACCTCATTTTGCCTTTAGGTGACACTAACACCATTACTCTTGGCCAAAAGAAAGCTTTACTCTCAGCTTCAAATTATACTTTAAAAAATTAATTACTTCCATCTTCATAAAAACTCAAAATCTCCAATAATATCAAAACAAAGAATAATTATTTGTTCTAGGATAGCATAATTAGCTAGCCATCATTTAATTGTTAGACATGTGAATATCCTTCCTTGTAAATTTTAAATCCTTCAAGTCCTTTAAAGGTTTATTTTATTTTGCAGGTAATGTTTCTGAAAATGCAATATGTAATAGAGGCCATGTCTCTACCCTTCCAAGCTGTCTCATGAACCCTTGATTGCCAAGATGCTACATAGTCCAGGTGTTCTTTCTGTGGCCAATCCTTCAAGCCCAAGCAGACACTCCTAGACTTAACATCTAAATGTTGGAAATTCCCCAAGTCCTGAGCCTTTTCCTGATTCCTTGCCACACACACCCTCTAAGTATGCCATGTATTTAAATGCTATCTATTTTCTAGCAATCTCCAAATTTCTATTCCAACCCAAATGTCCTCTAAATTCCTTATTTGGAATCCAACTTTCTACTTTATATTTCCATTAGGAATTCTTATCAGTATCTTAAATGTGACCCAAATGGAATTCTTAACACCTCCTCTAAACTTGTTCCTCATTCAATTTCCCTTTCCAGTAAATAATACCACTTTCTAACAAATTGCTCAAACAAGAAATCTGGATATCATTCTATCAGCTCTACTACTTCATTCCTCACATCAGCAAGTCATGTTAGCCCCACATGCAAAATAAATCCCCTATCTATCCCATTTCTTCATGGCCATTTTCACCAAACTAATCCAGGCAATGCTCTCATCTACTAAAAAAGTCTCCTAACCCATCTACTACCTCTAGTCCTCTCCTCCCCTAACCTACTCTTCACAGAGCTGCCAAACAAATCTTATGGAAAATAAGTTATATTATATGGAAAATAAGTTATATTACATTAAAACTCCATTCTAAAATCTCTTCACTAAAATTCTAATAAAATCCAAACTACTTGCTAGGACTTAGAAAGCCCAACACATCTCTGCCCCTGTCGCTTTACCATTACAGCTCTTTAATTACAGAAAGTTGTTTCCCACTTTAGGGTCTTAGCACTTGCCTCCTACTTTCATACGGCTGAATCCAACAGGTATCAGCTTTCATTCATCCATCCAACTCATATTTATGAGTCTCTACTATGTGCTAGAAACGACAATGGGAACTGGAGACTAAATGATAAATGAAACCAGTGCAGTCCCAATCTTCCTAGAGCTAACATTCTTAGAGAAGAGAGAAATAACACAGAAAAACAAAACAAAACAAAACAAAAATCAGGATCCCATATGGGAATATATACTATAAAAGGTATTGAGAAGGTAGGAGGCAATAGTTGACATTTGGGCTTAATGAGTGAGCCATAGAAAGAATGGGGGGTTGGGGGGAGTGGCCTTCAAGTACAAGAAACAGCAAATACAAAAAGCCCAGGTATGAGAAAAGGCTTATGGGAAAGAAGGCCTTGATAGCTAGGTCAAAGTGAACATGGGTGAGAGCAGTAAAAGATGAGAAATGTTAAGGAAGACAGGGAAGCCTGAGGCCACCCCTGATGCTGAAGCTATCTAAATAAACCCCCACCCTAATTCCAACTCTTTTGTTTATCTGTGAATATCAAGTGCCTAAGTTAGTAGACCTAGTACATTCACTAAATGTGTTGAACAAATTGTTGTTAAAAGCACCAATCAGGCTAAAGTTTTCACAAATAACAAATGTAGAACCAGGATTCAAACCACTATTCTGAATTCAAAGTACATGCTTTGAGCCACTACATTAACCATCTCTTGAAGTTTCCTCACCTACTCCTAGACACCCAGGGCTGGTATCTGTCACTATGCACACAGAACTTTCTCCATGCCTCTCCTCCCTCCACCAAAAATTACTGTCTTCCCCATAAGACATTTTTCTTAGATAAGTGATAAACAGTTAACCTGGCCCTTAACTCTAAATCACCATGTTAATGAATACTAATAGTTGCTCAATTCAAATAAGATGTCCATTTTTAAGAGGTTTTCTTTAGCCTAAGAGAATGTTAGATATTCTGCCAGGCTAACAAAAAGCTATCAGTTTACCAAATTGTGACCTCTTCAAAACACAGCCAGAATTTCTCATTCTACTCAGAATTAAGACAGCTCTCATTACTAGTAAGCATCAAACCATGCCTCTAAGGCCTTAGGGATACTTTTAGAAGTTTGCCTAATGCTACCTTATTGGGTTGAACATTTCTTTTAACTTCAATGCAAATGCTTACTAAATTTGCACACAAACACAAAATCTGAGAATACAAAGCCAACACTTTAAAATTAATTTCAACAGGCAGGTAATAATTTTTTTTTAAGATTTTGTCAGAAAGAGTGCACATGCACACGCACAAGCAAGAGGAAGAGCAAGCAGACGGAGAAGCACACTCCACACCAAGCAAGGAACCTAATTCGGGACTTTATCCCAGGACCCTGGGATCATGACCTGAGCCAACTGCAGACATTTAACCTACTGAACCACCCAGGCATCCCGAAGTAATATTTAAATGGGGAAAAGAACAGTCTTTAACAAATGATGCTAGGTAATTAGATATTTACACGCAAAAGAATGGAATTGAACCCTTATCTCACACCACACACAAAACTTAATTCAAAATGGACCATAAACCTAAATGTAAGAGCTAAAACTATAAAACTCTTAGAAAACAGGTGTAAACTTTCATGCCCTTGGGTTAAGCAATGATTTCTGAAATGACACCAAAAGCACAATGGCCAAAGAACAAAACAGGTAAACTGAACTATACTGAAATTTAAAATGCTTATAGTGAAAATGTTATCATGAAGAAAGTAAAATAAAACTACAGGATGAGAAAATACTTACAAATCATATATCCGAAAAGGGTCTTGTACCCAGATAGTATAAGTAACTCTTTCAACTCAATAATAAAAAGACAAATAATCCCAACTTTTAGTTTCAGCTAAAAAGCTTGGAAGTAATCACTCTCTTCCTTACAACAAGAAAAGTCTGAACAAACTAAGTATCAGTAGCTTTGATCCATCAGAGAACGGAGTTCATAAAACAGACTGCCATCCCAAAATCTGGAGAGACAGACAATCCAGAGAGAGATAGCAAGTCAGATCTCTTTACCTGAAGCAGAAGCTGCTGGAGCCATAAACTTAAATGATAATTTTGACAAACTGCTAGAATCTAAGTGAGGAATTTGGGTGTAGGATGGGAGAGTGGGTTAAAGAAGGGTAACTTGAAATGTTGTGTATATTAAATTGAGCTTAATAATAATAAATTTCTAACATTCAAAAAAAAGAGAAAGTTGAAACAGCTATACTGATTTTTTAAAAAGCAGACTTCAGAACTAGGAAGATTACTGGAAATAAAGAGGAGCTTTATATAATGATAAAGGGATCAATTCTCCAAGAGGATAGAACAATCCCAAACAAGTAACCACTTAACAGCGTCAATATCTGTAAGGCAAAAACTGATAAAACTGAAAGGAGAAGGGTGCCTGGCTGGTTCAGTTGGTACAGCATGTGACTCCTCATCTTGGGGTTGTGAGTTCAAGCCCCACGTTGGCTACAGAGATTACTTAAAAGTAAAAAAACAGTAATAATAAATTTTTTTTAAAGATTACTTAAAAATAAAATATATTTTTAAAAAGAAGAAACAGACAATGCCATATTATGGTTGGACACTTCAACATCCCTCTGTGAGAGGTATCTTGATCTGTGATAGATCAAGCAGGCAGAATATTAGTGAGGATATAAATACCTGCATAGCACCACCAGTCAATATCATCCAACCGACATTTATAGAACATTCCATCTAACAACAGGAGAATACATTTTCTTCTCAAGCTCACAGGGAACATTCACCAAAGACCACCATATTCTGGGCCATAAAACATAACTTGGTAAGTGTGAAAAAATAAAAATCACATAAATATGTTCTCAACCATAATGCAATTAAACTAGAAATCAGTGACAGAAGGAGAGCTGGAGAATTCCCAAATTTTGGAAATTAAACAATACACTTCTAAATGAACATTAATCAAAGAAGATGACCCAAGAGAAATTTTAAAATATTTTGAACTAAATGAAAATACAACTTGCCAAAAATTGTGGGATGCAGTGAAAAGCAGTACTTAGAAACTTGTTGAACTGACTGTGTATACTAGAAAAGAAAAAAATATCTAAAATATCTGTAAGCTTCATTAGGAACCTTAGGAAACCAGAAAAAGAAGAGCAAATGATGAGAAACAATAAAAAATGTAACAAATCAATGAAATTGAAACAGGAAAATACAGATAAATCAAAAAACAAACACCAAAATATCAATAAAACTGATAAACTGCTAGCCAGGCTAAACAAGAAAAGAGAAGACACAAATTACTAATATAAAAAAATGAAAGATGGGTCATTACTATCAATCCTCTAGACATTGAAAGGATAATAGAGGAATACTAAAACAATTCTAGGCCCATAGATTTGGTGACTTAGATGATCTGGACCAAATTCCTTGGAGGATACAAAATAAAAAAATTCAAAAAAAAAAAAAAAGTACCAAATTTCACACCAGGAAAATTAGATATCCTGAATAGCCCTATAATCTTCAAAAAACTTAATAATTAATAACCTTCCAAAAAAGAAAGAATCACACACAGATGGCTTCACCAGTGAATTCTCCAAACATTTAAAGAATAATATCAACTCTCTACAATCACTTCCAGAAAATAAGAGGAAACACTTTGCAATTCATTCTATGAGGTCAGCATTACCTTAAAACCAAAACCAGATTACAAGAATAAAGACAAAATATTATAAAATTTTATTCAACAACATAAAAAAGAATTATACTCCAGGTATACAAGACTAACAACATTCAAGAATTAATCGATGCAATAAATCATTATCAATAAGCTACAGAAAAATCCTAATCCAGTCACTGATACAGAAAGTGCACTTGACAAAATCCAACACTTAGTCATAAAATAAAAATAAAAACTCTTAGCAAACTGGCAATTAATGGAACTTCCTCAACTTAACAGTATCTATAAAAGGGGTGCCTGGGTGGGTCAGTCAGTTAAGGATCCCACTCTTGAACTCACCTTAGGTATCAATCTGAGTCATGAGTTCAAGTCCCACACTGGGCTAGCATGGAGCCTATATTTAAAAAACAAAAACAAAACAAAACAAGTATCTACCAAAAAAAACCTATACTTGATTACAAGACTGGACACATTTCCCCTTAAGACTCAGAACAACACGAGGATGCCCTCTCTCACCACTCTGATTCAAAGTCTTAAGAAATAAGGGAGAGGAGAGAAAGGATGGTGAAATAGGGGACCTGTGTTTCATCTGGTCCCTTGAATTCAGCTATTTATCTATCAAATCATTCTGAACTCCTGTGAATTCAACCTGAAATCAAAGAAAAGAATTTCTGCAATTCTACAAATAAAAAAGCAACTATGTAGCGCCTGGGGGGTTGGGCGTCTGCCTTCAGCTCAAGTCAAGATCCCAGGGTCCTGGGACAGAACCCCGCATCAGGCTCCCTGATTGGTGGGAAGTCTGCCTCTCCCTATCCCGCTCCCACTGCATGTGCTTGCTCTTTCTCTGTCAAATGACTAAATAAAATCTTTAAAAAAAAAAAAAAAAAAAGCAATCAGTCTGCAAGGTAGGTGTGGAGCAGTGCCTGGGTGGCTCAGTCAGTTAAGCCTCTGTCTTTGGCTCAGGTCGTGATCCCAGTACCCTAGGACAGAGCCCCAGATCAGGCTCCCTGCTCAGCAGAGAGCTGCTTCTCCCTCTGCCCCTCCCCGTGCTTGTGCTAACTTAAATAAACAACATCTTTAAAAAAAAAAAAAAAAAAGTAGGAGGTGCAGAGACAGGAATCTAAGGGGATATATCTGGAGATAAACTTGGTGGGGAGGGAAGCCTCCATAAGCCAGCTACCGGAAAGTGTAACAGCAGCAGAGAGCAAAAACTGGAACTTTTAGAAGTCTGCTCTTGTGAGGGACATCCCTGCCTGGAAGGTGCTCAGGTGGTGAAGCAGGGGCAGAATTCTAGCTAGGACAGTGTGGTCTCAGGAGTCCCAGGATCACAGAAAGAACAGGGTGCCTGAGTCTAGCAGAGTTCTCCAGCATTGGAACAGGGGAAGCCACCTACAATTATTAAGCCCAGAGAGGCCTCTCAGCTAGGTGTTGCCATAAACCAGGAACCCCCCTCATGATCGCTTTCCAAGTCAGGCCCCGCAAGCCACAATCACTGGGAGACCCTGCTCCTTCCCCCAGGGAGAGCAGCCAGGGTACACACACAATCAGGCAACCACTCCCCAAAGTGGGGACACAGTGAGACAACCACCTCCCCTCCAGGGTTGGTACAGATATGCACTGAAGGAGTCTGCAGAGTTTGGCGCACACAAAAGGGACTGAATGCATTTCTCTGAGGGTGCACTAAAGACCAGGAGCCCCAATCATTCAGTTCCAAGGCTGGAGATCCAGATGCCGCCATTTAATTTTTTTTTTCATCCTCTGGAGCAGCAAGAGAAACCTTCACAGGGAACAAAAGCCACATGCAGCAACCCAAAGCAGCTTATACTGAGTCAGCCCCCCTCCCTGCAAAGGGTACTGCAACTCCACCCTGTCAAAGACACCTGAGAGTCAGTAAAATAGGCTCCTCTCCCAGAAGACTAGCATGAACATCAGTTGAGTAGGAAGTTTATGAATCACTGAGAACTGAAAAACTCCTATGCTAGGGAAAAATATCATATAGAATATGAGGGTTTTTTCTCATGAGTCCTTAGTCTTTCAGCTTAATTTTTTTCACTTTTTTTCCTTTTCAAATGGTTTCTCATTTTATCAATTGTTTTTAAGCCTTTAATTTTCATTTTTACATTTACATTTTATAGATATATTTTTCATTTTTGGTCTCCTTTCACTGTATTCAACTTTATTTATGCATATATACACGTATATATACACATATATATACATATATATGTTCTTCTTTCTTTACAATTTGGGATTTAGTGTCTTCTAACAAACAGACCAAAATACACCCAGGATCAAATGATCACACTGTTCTATCCACCTGTGAGATTATATTCTTTTTTCCTTTTCTTTTTTGGTTTCTGACAACTTCAGATTTGTCTAATGTGTATTTCACCAGGGTCGTGGTTGATATTTATGATTTTGTTCTCTCGTTCATTTATTCTTCTCTAGACAAAATGACTAGAAGGAGAAATTCACAGCAAAAAAAGAACCAGAGATAACAGTCTCTACCACACATCTAATCAATATGGATATAAGTAAAATATCAGAAACTGAATTAAGAATAACAATTATAATGCCACTAGCTGGGCTTGAAATAAGCATAAAAGACAGTAAAGAATCTCTTAGTACAGAAATAAAATCTAATCAGGCCAAAATTTAAAATGATTTAACTGAGATGCAGTCTAAAATGAATGCTTTAACAGCTAAGACAGAGGCAGAAGAGACTTGGTGACACAGAAGACAAAATGATGTAAAGGAAGGAAGCTGAGGAAAAGAGAAAAACAACTAATGGATCCATGAGGGGAAGGAAGCTTTGAGAAAGCAGCAATACCATAAAGCCAAGCAATGTTAGACTTACTGGTGTCCCAGAAGAAGAAGAGAGGGACAGAAGTTATATTTGAGCAAATCATAGCTGAGAACTTCCCTAATTTGGGAAAGCAATCAGGCATTCAAATCCAGGAGGTACAGAGAACCCCTCAAATTCAACAAAAAACAGATAAACACCCCAACATGTAATAGTGAAGCTTGCAAATTTCAGAGATAAAGAGAAAATCCTGAAAGCAGGTCAAGACAAGGGGTCCTTAAATCTACAAGGGTGGAAATATTAGAATGGCAGCAGACATATCCACAGAGAACTGGCAGGCCAGAAAGTCCTGGCCCACTCTCATCACTGTTGTTCAACATAGTACAAGAAGTCCTAGCCTCAGCAATCAGACAACAGAAAGAAATAAAAGGCATCCAAACTGGCAGAGTCAAACTCTAAGTCTTCACAGGTGACATGATACTTTATGTGGAAAAACCCAGAAGATCCCACTCCAAAATTGCTAGAATTCATACAGGAATTCAGCAACATGGCAGGATATGAAATCAGTTGCATTTCTTTTTTTTTAATATTTTACTTATTTATTTGACAGAGAGAGGGAGAGAGATCACAAGTAGGCAGAGAGGCGGGCAGAGAGAGGGAGAGAAGCAGGCTCCCTGCTGAGCAGAGAGCCCAATGCGGGACTCGATCCCAGGACCCTGAGATCATGACCTGAGCCGAAGGCAGAAGCTTAACCCACTGAGCCACCCAGGTGCCCAATCAGTTGCATTTCTATACACTAACAATGAAACAGAAGAAAGAGAAATTAAACAATTGATCCCATTTTTGATTGCACCAAAAACCATACATAGGAATAAACCTAACCAAAGAGATAAAGGATGTATACTCCAGAAACAAAAGAATACCTCTGAAAGAAATTGAGGAAGACACAAAGAAATGGAAAAACATTCCATGCTCATGAACTGGTGGAATAAATATTGTTAAAATGTCTATGCTACCCAGAGCAATCTACACATCAGTACAATCCCTATCAAAATAACATCAACATTTTTCACAGAGCTGGAACAATCCTAAAATTTGCATGGAACCAGAAAAGGCCCCAAATAGCCAGAGAAATGTTGAAAAATGAAAATTCTGAAAAAGAAAATCAAAGCTGATGGCATCACAAGCTCTGCTACAAAGCTGTAATCATCAAGACATTTTAGTACTGGCACAAAAAAGGACAAATAGATCAAGGAACAGAATAGAGAACCCACCAATGGACCCTCAACTCTATGGTCAATTAATCCTCGACAAAGCAGGAAAGAATATCCAATGACAAAAGGACAGTCTCTTTAGCAAATGATGTTTGGAAAATTGGACAGCCACAAGTAGAAGAATTAAATTGGACAATTTTCTTATACCATACAAAGATAAACTCAAAATGGATGAAAGATCTATATGTGAGACAGGAATCCAACAAAATCCTAGAAGAAAATACAGGTACAAACCTCTTTGATCTTGGCCACAGCAACTTCTTGCTAGACACAGGCAAGAGATATGTTGGCTAATTCAATTAAAAAAATAAGAAATAAGAAATAAAAGTATACACATTTAAGAGGAAGAATAAAACAGCCTTTATTCACAGATTACATCATCATCTATGCAGAAAAATCCCAAAGAATCTACCCAAAAAAACCCTCCTAGGGGAGCCTGGGTGATTTAGCTGGTTAAGAATCTGAATCATGATTTCTGCTCTTGTCATCTCAGGGTCATGAGATCGAGGCCCAAGGCGGGCTCCCCACTTAGTGCAGAGTCTGCTTGAGATTCCCTCTGCCCCTTCCCCACACACACAACCACACACTCTCTATATCTACTCTAAAATAAAGAAATAGATCAGTAAGAAACCTACAAAACACAGATGAAAAAAATTTAAAAGATAAGTAAATGGAGATACTCAATGTTCATGGATTAGAAAAACTCAATATTGTTAACATTATCAATTCTTCCCAACTTGCTGAGGCTGAATGACCAACTGAGCACTCAACTACAAGCTTAACTAAGTGCACAAGGGCAGAGGAGCATGTCTCTTTTTATTTTACTCACCAACATATCCCCAACATAGTGCCCACAGATTAAACAGATACATGTTTAATAAACAAGCCAATTATTTTGGATGTAGCAAAACAGACTCTTGCATCAAATAGGATGTTGGACATTAGATAAGATATTGGAATGCATGAATTCTAAAGTTACTGAATCTTAAGATGCTCATTCCATGTGATGTGTTGAAGAGTTCCATTTCGACAAGTCAATTCAAAATACAACTGACTCTAAGTCTACTACTCCACAGCAATAGGCTAAGCAAAATACTACTTGCATGGCATGCATGGCATGGATGTATGGCTATCTACCATTATTTCTGATCAAAAGAAATAGCAGTTGGAAAATTTATAGGGGTCTTTTATTTTTTTCAAAGATTTTATTTATTTGAGAGAGAGAGAGAGAAAAAGAGCGCACATGTGAGCACAAGCAGGAGGAGGGGCAGAAGGTGAAAGAGAGGCAGACTCCCCACTGAGCAGGTAGCCCAACTCAGCCTCTATCCCGAGACCCTGGGCTCATGACCTGAGCCAAAGGCAGATGCTTAACTGATCAGCTAAGCCACCCAGGCACCTCTGCAGGGGTCTTTTAAATAATACGCAGCTCACAGTGCTGTGACCTCAAGACCAACACATCCATTTCAACTCAGTGTGTGAAAGCATTTAGTTAGGGCACCTGGGTGGCTCGGTTGGTTTAGTGCCTGTCTTCAGCTCAGGTCATACTCCCAGAGTCCTAGGATAAAGTCCCACATCTGGCTCCCTGCTCAGCAGGGAGTCTGCTTCTCCCTCTATCCCTCCCCGATGCTTGTGATAGCTCTCTCTTGCTCTCTTTCTCTCCCAAATCAATAAATAAATGAAATTTAAAAAAAAAAAAAAAGCATTTAGTTAAAAGGTTACCCTTATCACAATCCAAAAATTAGAATGTAAAATCTGACCGAAAAATTTTATGTCTCTTCAGGCGCAAAAAAAAAAAAAAAAAAAAAAGGAAAAAAAAACTGGGAACTACAGTGTAGGCATATACATTTTCATATAATTTAGACATTTTAAATGTAGAAGAGAATAAGGGGCAGAAAACTTATCAGTCCCACAGGAAATATTTTCCCCTTCTCTGAACCCAAAGGGGCTCTATAAATATTTTTTACTGAATTGAACAACTGAAACACACAGATCCCCCACACTTATAGCAATTCTGCCAATTCTACCAAGTGAAATGGCTTTTAATTCTTACTTTAATGCATCATTTTTGTCAAATGAGCAATATATCTTAAATTAACACCTCACTTGGATGCCTAAAACTACAATTTTCACATATACTAGAAACAGTATAACAACATTTAGCAAAGTCTAACTGGAAACTATCTTCTCCCCAAAATAACTGAACACATTCAAAAGTATAAAATCGTGGTGCACATGGTCCAATTTCTTTTTGTGCCAAATGTGGTTAGCCCGCTTCTTGGTTTTAGATTATGTGTTTGCACCTATTCATTTTCAAGTGGCTCTTGAACTAAAATAGAACGGTGAAAATATGAGTGTGACTCAAAATTAGACAAGACAGGCTGCAAGGACTATTAGGCATGAGAATTCAAATGACTATATAGTAGACCCATCACAATAGTAGAAACAGGCAAATTCTTAATTTACAATAAGAAAATGAACGTGAATAATTTAGAACTAGAACACTTACCAACTATAATTCTGAGCTTTGAAAAACCAAGCCAGTCTTGGGGAAAACAAACAATTACCATAGCCTCTATTTACTAAACAGTCCCTCCACTATTCCAGTTCTCAAGCAAGAGCCATACCAAAATGAATACATATGTGCAAGTATGTCCTTGCCCCTGAAAAGGGAACAAAAGGGCCTTAGTAATTCACATTACTTTAGTGGATACCTATTTTTATTTGTCTAGCAATAATCTTGAAACACTCTTTTCTGACAATAAGCCCTCCCTCTGTTCAAACCTCAACACCATGGCCAAACAGATCCAAAGATGGACACTGAATACAAACTAATTAGACCAATTAACCCAATTCCTAAGATTTTTGGACTGATGACCAGAGACTCCATCATGACACTTGTTTCTCTTACAGCAGAAACTTTTAAGATGTAAACTAGGAATTGTTGGTGGCCATGTTTTTTCCCATATGAAGAATGCAAATGTGCAGTGAAAGAAAGTAAGTCCTAAATACACACAAGCAAGAGAGTCTTAGTCGAGTCCCTATCGTTTTGTTTGAGAGAATCCTGAAGTGTAGCTCCAACTGTTCCCATCCTCAGTCTTGATAAATCCTTTAATTCTATGAAATATACTTTCCAATAAATTCTTTTTGCATAAGCTAGTTTAAACTGAGTTTCTGTCACATGAAGCCTCTTAAGTCCTACTATAAGCTACCAAAAAGACATAAAACACACACACACACACACACACACACACACTTTTTAAAAGATTTTAAGTAATCTCTACACCCAATGTGGGCCTCAAACTCACAACCCTAAGATCAAGAGTCACGTGTTCTTCCAACTAAGCCACCTGGACACCCCATAAGATATATTTCAGTAGGTTTCATATAGTAGTATGAGAACAAAAATGTAGGTGAAGGAAGAAGACAGTCTAAAAAGTTGACAATTTCCCAGATAAACAGTATACTGGATATGATGAAAAAAAGAAAAAAAAGGAAAGTTTAACCGACGGAGTATGGGTAGCTCAGTTGGCTAAGTGTCTGCCTTCAGCTCAGGTGATGATCCCAGAGTCCAAAGATTGAGGCCCCCATCGGGCTCCCTGCTCACAGGGAGTCTGCTTCTCCTTCTGCTCCTCACACTGTTCATGCTCTCGCTCTCACAAATAAATATATAAAATCTTAAAAATAAGTATAGTAATAAAACAGAAACACATACACAAATCAGTATAATAGAACTGAGAGCCCAGGAAAAGAAATCCATGATTATATGGTCAATTAATAGACAACAAAGGAGGCAAGAATATACAATGGTGAAAAGATCGTCCCTTCAATAAGTGGTGTTGGGAAAACTGGATAGCCACATACAAAAGAATGAAAGTGGACCACTTTCTTATACCAAACAGAAAAGTAAACTCAAAATGGCTTAAAGACCTAAACGTGAGACCTGAAACCATAAAACTCCTAAAAGAAAACATAGGCAGTAGTCTCTTGTACATCAACCTTAGCAGTAGTTTTCTGGATACATCTCTTCAGGCAAGGAAAACGAGAACAAAAATAAACAATTGGGATTAAATCAAACTAAAAAGCTTTTGCACAAAGGAGACCATCAACAAAATGAAAAGCCAAATAAAGAAAGAAAAGAAAGAAAACAGACAAAATACTGAATGAAACAGGGTATTTGGAAATGACATATCCAATATGGAGCTAATATCCAAAATATATTTAACAAAACTCATATAATTCAACACTAAAACAAACAAAAACAAATCCAATAAAAAATGGGCGAATATCTGAAAGAACATTTTGCCAAATAAGACAGAGATGGCCAATAGACACATGAAAAGATGATCAACATCACTAATCATCAGGGAAAGGTAAGTCAAAACCACAATGAGATACCACCTCACACCAGTCAGAAGGGCTAGTATCAAAAAGACAAGAGGTAAGAAGTGCTGGCAAGGATGCAGAGAAAAAAAAAGTTCATGCACTATTGGTGGAAATGGAAATTGATGCAGGTACTGTGGAAAGGTGAAGGGGGCTTAAGAGGCACAAATTTCCAGTTATAAATAAGTCATGGGGGACCTGGGTGGCTCACTCAATTTAGCATCTGACCCTTGGTTTCAGCTCAGGTCATGACCTCAGAGTTGTGGGATCAAGCCCTACAACAGGCTCTGTGCTCAGCGTGGAGTCTGCTCAAGATTCTCCCTCAAATAAATAAAATCTTAAAAAATTAATTAACTAATTAATTAAATTAAATAAGTCATGGGGATGAAAAGTACAGCACAGGGAATATGGTCAATAATATCATAATAAGTCTGAATGGTAACACATGGTAACTACACTTCCTGCGGTGAGCATTTCACAATGCATATAATTGTTGAATCACTATGTTGTATACCTATATTATATGCCAACTGTACCTCAATTAAAAATAAAGATACTCAAAAAACTGACTAGCTGAAATGACATAATGGAAAAGGAACAGATATGTAAATATTGCTTGCCTCACAATGACTGAATAGTACTTTTATGCTGAGTAACACTTGCTATAAACAAACAAAAACCTGTATTAGGATGGTAAGATTTATAAGTGACTGTTCCAGATCAGATTATTGTTACCAATTTTCTACTCCCTCCCTATTATAGATTTGTACATTTAGAGCCCTTATCATGTGATTTTGTAATACCTCTCACTACAGTCAGTGGAGCAAAGTATTTCCCAGCCTAAAAAATTTGGGGCTTAGCCATGTAATTCGCTTTGGTCAATGGAATACCAATAAACAAAACTTGGTTAAAGATTTTAAATGTCTTAAGTTATTTGGCTTGGTCTCTTGAGCTCCTGCCATCTATCCTAAGAAGATGGTGGCCCAGGAAGTCAGGAGACCCAAAATGGACTCATTACAAAGACCTGAATCCAATCCACAGAAGGAAGTAGAGTCTCCCTCACAGACCCACAGAACCATGAGTTAAAAACCTAATTGTTTGTTGTTGTAAGCCATCAAACATTTTGGCACTGTTATATTGCACTACCACAACAATGGCTGAGTAATTCAGTGACCTATTTAATGTCTTCAGCAGGGGCACCTGGCTGGCTTAGTCAGAACAGCACAGGACTCAGTCTCAGGGTTGTGAGTTCAAGCCCCACACTGGGTGTAGAGATTAGTTTAAAATAGATAAATAAATGAATAAATAAACTTTAAATGTCTTCAGTATTATTATGCTATCTTTTTTTTTTAAGATTTTATTTATTTGTCAGAGAGAGAGCGAGCGAGCACAGGCAGACAGAGTGGCAGGCAGAGGCAGAGGGAGAAGCAGGTTCCCTGCCAAGAAGGACCCCGATGTGGGACTCGATCCCAGGACGCTGGGATCATGACCTGAGCCGAAGGCAGCCGCTCAACCAACTGAGCCACCCAGGTGTCCCTTATTATGCTATCTTTAAACTAAATAAAAATCATAAATAGCTAACACTGCAACTAACAAATCTATTTCTCAAGAAGATACTGATATGGCTTTTAACTACTGCCTAAAATATCCAGTGATTTCTGTAATTTTTATATTCCACTGAATTAAAATATACCTCAACAGACTAACCTTCTAATACTAATATTCAATTCTAGATATACTCAATTTGTAAAACTTTGACCCATGCATTATGCTGTTTAGAAAACCCTACTCAGCAGTATCTCCTAAGCAATAACATAGATGAAAAATATTTTTTAAATACTCTCAAATTTTTTTAATCAGGATTGACTTTAACTCTAGATTTTTCTCTTCGTTTTTCTGCCATAATTATTTATGCAACCTATTCAAGAGTAAGGTTGATAAAATTATATACATTATATTATTGTCACTTACTGCCTGGAAAACTAAGGTCTAATGGCTATACAATTCAGAGTTCAATAAAATTGGCTTAAGACTAATAACCAGCTTTGTGACCAGCAGGTACAGTCATATGGTCAAGGGGGAAAAGAAATCCATCACGTGACAGAAGAGAACATCTACTAAGGTATCCACTTCATAGTTCTAGCTCCCCTTGGTATAATAAAACCAAAGTTTTGTGATCTGTGGGCTACCATCTAACATTTGGCATGTTGTATAATGCTGCATAAAGCATACACCACACTTCTTTTTGCCCAATGTGTCCATGGGAATGGTGTCTCAGCTCTATGAATACATGGGTTTCTTTATCTGAAAAATAAGGGATTGGGCTAGTTGATCTCCAAGATCTCTAAGCTCTAAAGCTTCTATATATCATTTATCTTCAAAGCTACAGCACAGAGAAATTAAACAATTCCTCTAACAAATTACAGAGCCAGAAAGAGAACAAAGAAATCCTCAGTTGAGAAATCTATTTATTAGCATATTACCCTTCCAAAGACTGGTAATTATGACACTATTACAAACATTTTGAGTCTAATACATTGTCTCTTCTGCTCTCACATAACACACTCTATGAAAGTATACCAAAATACAACACCAAGCAGAATTTAGAGGGAAAACTAGTGAATTCATGTTTACTGTGTATCTCCACGTAATTGGCACTTAGTTAACAAAGGAAATAGTAATTCCCAATTTGCTGGGTCTAGCAGAGAGAGACTCAAGGTAGAATCTAAAATTTCATAAACTTGGCAACCAGACATGGTTCCTAAGAAGACTAAGAGACTTCACAATTACCTTCTTCATCTATTCAATCTGCACAAAACCAGCAGTGAGGGGCACCTGAGTCACTGCACCAAAACAACTAAAGAAGGCAAATGATTTTTTTTTAATTGTTTTTTTTTTCCTTTTAAGTCTACAGGCAAAGTTCTGACTTCTGTCTTTGAAACACAGAGCCCTCTGTGTTTAGTAGAATACTGAATGTTTGTGAGATATGCCTGACTTAACACCTTTTAACCCATCAGAAGAAATTTAAATACATAAGACCCGAAAGCTTCTTGGCATATAGTATACATGTTTGTATGCATTATGCATTTCTCTCTGCCTGGTTCTACAGAATTAGTGAGCCACATAAAAGAATTAGAGTTCTTGAAAATCCCTCAAATTAACTAGGTTTCAAGAAAAGGCATTTTTCTTTGATTTGGAAGAAATTTTTTTAAATTTATTTATTTGAGAGAGCAAGTGTGCACACACATGAGCCAGAGGAGGGGCAGAGGGAAAAGGACAAGCTCCCCTGCTGAGGGGAGCCCTGTGGCAGGGAGGGAGGTATTAATCCCGGGACCCTGAGATCATGACATAAGCCAAAATCAGACACTTAACCAATTGCGCCACCCAGGTGCCCCTGCTTTGGTAGAATTTGTAACAAGGAAAAGATACTATATTTCAGACTACTCTCTAATCTTTTGAGTAAAATGATTCAGCAGGATGCTTATGAGGAAAGTTAAGCAATATGAAAAAAAAGTTTTAAAATCCTAAAAACAGGACTTCTAAACTGTGTTGTAGAAACAAAAACAAACACAAAGGCACAGAATAATCTGAAGATATTAATATTTAGAAAATATGACATATCTAAAATTTCATAAGTAGTTTCTATGAATTTACATGTCATGTGTCTACAAAAGCAAAGGGGAAAAAATTAAGTCACCATTCACTGAGAAAATAATTCAAAGTAAAAATTTTTCTAGTACTAAATTTTTCTACTTTACTCTCACAAGGCAACAAAACCCAAAGGTACTTTATCTAATTAGCAGAGCTAATTATTCAATGACTCCATAACTATTTCTACTGAATATCCCACCTACTAAAGGATGTTTTTAAATGCCTTCTGATGTTTTAAATAGGAAAAGTGTGATAAAATACAAGCTACCAGAAATCCAATATTTGAGAGTTTCTCATGTTACTGAATTTGCATGATGATGTCTATATTGGTATTTGTCACGTCTTTGAATCCTGTGTCATAAGCCACAATAGACTTGCTGCATACTGAGGGCAGAGATAGGAATATTAGAGCTCTATGCTCTAAAACCACTCATACAGAATCCAGTTAATTTTTTAACAAGCATTCACTGTTGTTGCTGATGTTGAACACATATTATTTTTATTTTTGTTTTTTTTTTATTCTTTTTTTTTTTGAACACATATTATTTGACAAGCATAGTTACAGTCTTCTCCAACTGGATGTCTAAGAGACATTTCAAACTCAACATATTCAGAAATCACACTTCCAACCATTCCCTACCAACATACCCCTTGTTCCATACTACCTTCCTACAGGTTTTCTCATCTCATTAATGATAATTCAATCCTTCTAACTCTGGCCAACTGTATCAGTCATGCTATAGACTATAGCATTAGTCATGGTAACAAGAGGAATACCTCTTGTTCTCTTTTTCTCCTTTCTCAAACTAACGAACTAACTCTCTCCACTCTCTCACCTTACATCTACACTATCAGGAATTACTTTGGCTCTATCTTCAAATTACATCCAGAAACCAACCATTTCTCACTACCTTCGTTGCCACTACCAACTCCCAATCCCACCCATCATCATCCCTACCTAGATTATTCTAAAAGTCTCTGAAAATACTCTCTGCTTCTTTACTTGCTCCCCTATGGTCTATTTTCAAAAGCAGCCAAAATGATCCTTTTAATTTAGCTCTTGCCAGTCCTCTGATCAAAACTGTTTCAATGGCTCCCTCATATTACTCATAATAAAAGCCAAGTGAGGGACGCCTGGGTGGCTCAGTTGGTTAAGCAGCTGCCTTCGGCTCAGGTCATGATCCCAGCGTCCTGGGATCGAGTCCCACATCGGGCTCCTTGCTCGGCAGGGAGCCTGCTTCTCCCTCTGCCTCTGCCTGCCACTCTGTCTGCCTGTGCTC
>PISX010025864.1:0-23573 GCA_004024625.1 Mellivora capensis | reverse complement strand
TGAAGGGGCAGGGGGTGGGAGGTTGGGGGAGCCAGGTGGTGGGTATTAGGGAGGGCATGCATTGCATGGAGCACTGGGTGTGTTGTAAAACTATGGATTCTGTTACACTGAAAAGAAATGAAATTTTAAAAAAAAGAAAAAAAAGAAATGAGGCAGGGAGGGGGCATGGAGGTGTGAGACGAGGCGGGGGGGGGCGGGCAGCACCTGTCACACTAGGGTCCAGTTCCACCCAAAAGGAACATGAGGTAGAGACAACACATGGCTGGACAGCATGGCCCCTGACTGGGTGGGACTGCTCAGAGGGTACACGGCACCCAGGGTCCTCCTTAGAGGGGCCATCCATCAAGAGATGGCATTTGGGTTCCTGCAATCGGGTCTGTGCATGAGGAGTTTTGGGTGCCTGCAGGACCCTGTGGAGCCTGCTAGGTGGATGCAGGGACACAGCTGGGCAACCCAAGAGGGATCCCAGGCTTGTGTGACCATACTCCCACGTGTCTGAGGGGTCCACTGACGTCTCAGCAGTGGCTCCAGTGGCTCCATCCTCCAGTGGCTGCAGCAGACAGATCCTGCCCCAGGATGCAGGGCAGACAAGCGGGGGGCACTAGAGTGTATGCCCTTGGGAGGCCAGAGGCCAGAGCTGTGGGCTGAGAGTTGAGAAGCTGGCAGGGAACGCAGGAAGTGGGAGTGCTCAGTGGAACTAAATGGCTGTGACATGGGAGCTGGGGGGTGGACAAGAAGACAGACAATTTTAAAGTGGTTCTGGAAAGAATTGTGTAGCGAGGCCAAAAAATGTGAGCAATGGGCAGAGAGACAGAGGGACAGAGACAGAGACAGAGAGAGACAGAGGGACAAAGGGGGAGACAGAGAGAAAGAGACATTGGACCAGATGGACCTCATAGATATATACAGAACATTCCACCCTAAAACAACAGAATACTCATTCTTCTCAAGTGCACATGGAACCTTTTCCAGAATAGACCACATACTGGGTCACAAATCAGGACTCAACTGATACCAAAAGATTAAGATTATTCCCTGCATATTCTCAGATCACAATGCTTTGAAACTGGAGTTCAATCACAAGGAAAAGTTTGGAAGGAACTCAAACACCTGGAAGCTAAAGGCCACCTTGCTTAAGAATGCTTGGATCAACCAGGAGATCAAAGAAGAACTTTAACAATTCATGGAAACCAATGAGAATGAAGACACGTCGGTCCAAAACCTATGGGATACAGCAAAGGCGGTCCTAAGGGGGAAATACATAGACATCCAAGCCTCCCTCAAAAAAATTGAAAAATCCCGAATACACCAGCTGTCTCTACACCTTAAAGAACTGGAGAATCAACAACAAATCAAAACAACTCCACACATAAGAAGGGAAATAATCAAGGTTAGAGCAGAGATCAATGAGATAGAATCTAGAGATACAGTAGAACACATCAATGAAACTAGAAGCTGGTTTTTTTAAAGAATCAATAAGATCAATAAACCATTGGCCAAACTAATCCAAAAGAAAAGAGAGAAGACCCAAATTAATAAAATTATGAATGAAAAGAGATCACGACTAACACCAAGGAAATAGAAACAATCATCAGAGATTATTATCAACAGTTATGTGCCAATAAGTTAAGCAAACTAGAAGAAATGGATGCATTCCTGGAAAACTATAAACTCCCAAAATTGAACCAGGAAGAAATTGACAACCTGAATAGATGGATATCTAGTAACGAGATTGAAGCAGTGATCAAAAACCTCCCAAAAAACAAGAGCCCAGGACCTGACAGATTCCCTGGGGAATTCTACCAAACTTTCAAAGAAGAAATAACACCTATTCTCCTGAAGCTGTTTCAAAAAATTGAAGCAGAAGGAAAACTTCCAGACTCTTTTTATGAAGCCAGCACTACCCTGATCCCCGAACCAGGCAAAGACCCCACCAAAAAAGAGAATTTCAGACAAATATCCCTGATGAATATGGATGCTAAAATGACAGTGAGCAAGTGGAAAAGAATCAGCACACAGGGTCGGGGGACAGGCAGTGGTGGGCAGCAAGTTCACAGGGCTGTGAGCAGGTGCCCACAGGGGCTCCAGGATGTCCCAGGAGACACAGGAGGTAGGCACTGGAGTCAGGAGTCTGGACAACACTCAGGTAAAGACTCCAATAAACACTCAGACCACCAGATCCCTAATACGAGGTAACTGCCTATTCTAGATATGGGAACCCAGGCTCTGGAGACATAGGCTGCAAAGAAAGAGAGGTGAGGCTGGCAGACAGGATCCTGTGGAAGTCCCTTTGTGAGCTGGGGCTGCTGTGCTCAGAACAGCACAGGTGGCATATCAGAGGCCTCCAGGGTTAGAATGTGAACTGCAGCTTCCCAAAGCCCCACAGACAAGTGGGATACCTGGGGGGCATCAGTGCCTGGTCTTAGGTGAAGGGCCTCAGGGCATGGAGCACCAACACCCAGAAGCAGGCGGGGCTGTGAGAAGAGCTCCCCAGACTGTGGCCCCAGGAGGCTGGAAACTCTGTGGGAGGAAAGCACAGCTCATCCACCAAAGGCATTTCCCTCTGTGGTATTTCTCTCTAAACACACCTGTCCTGCTGGTCAGAGTGATGGTGCAGGAGGTCCTGTTTTTTTGGTTACAAGTCTGTCATAGAAGCTTTCAATAAAGTCTGTCCTAAGCACCTGAACTGTTGAGGGTCTCTTTACTCTTCTGAGTTTGTTTGTTTATTTTAATATTTTATTTATTTCCAGATTATTTCCAGATCTGTTTCCAGATTTGACAGAGAGAGATCATAAGTAGGCAGAGAGGCAGGCAGAGAGAGGGGGGGAAGCAGGCTCCCTGCTGAGCAGAGAGCCCGATGCAGGGCTCGATCCCAGGACCCTGAGATCATGACCTGGGCTGAAGGCAGAGGCTTAACCCACTGAGCTACCCAGGTGCCCCTACTCTTCTGTTTTGTTGTACACTGTGCTATGTGGTCATCATCCCTAGTATTTCCCTGGCTCCCACCCAACATAGGGGTGCTCTGAAAAGTGGGGCTCACCTCTATCTTTGTGCAACTGGAATACGAAGATTTCTCCTCTGCCAGAAAGGTCATTCTTGTGGTCAAGCAGTGCTTCCTTCACCGCCTTGTAGCCATGCAGGACCACAGTGCGCTGGGAGCCCAGGTACAAGGTGAATACCGGCCCGTACCGCTCTGCCAGCTGCAGAGACAAGCAAGGAGCCAAGTGAGACCACTGGGAACTCAGGGAGGAGGTGGGCCAGGCTTAAAACACAAAGTTGTTGTTGACCAAGAGAACACAGAGGAATATGGAAAAAGACAGTCTTTGTCCAGCCTGACTTGGGAAGACCCTTCGCATAGAGACTTTCTTCACCAGGGTCCAGAATTCCTGGGCTCCTTGACACAATTAACTTGGTGGGCTGGCTCCTGTCCTACCCCTGAGGATCCTTTGCCAAAATCTGCCCCATCACCTCCACTGTCTACCATCCCTGAAGTCCCAGACCCCACAGTGCTGCAGGAGGACCCTGAGTCAGCATGGTCCTGACCCCCACAAGTCCCTCCTCCATGGTGCACAAAGCACTGTCAACATCTCCCTCACCTCAAACACTTCCCCACATGTTAGGTGCCTTATGGCATTCTTTTATTAACTCATCGAATAGATTTAGCAACTCATTCAGTTTTTAGATTCATTAGCTCATTCACTATTCACAACAGCTGTGGACAGAGGTACCACCCCAGAGGTGGGTCGACACCACTTTTCACCCTGTTCTTTGGCATCTACAGTGTGCATCTGGTGGAAACACATGGCCCTCCTTGCACCTTGGGATGGTGAACAGCAGCAGCCCCAGACACTGGCCTCACCTAGCCATCCACTGACAAAGCATTTAACCCATGACTCAAGCAGGCTTCTGGGGCCAGCCATGGCCAATGCCCACTCAAGAGCTCAATGTCCAAGCTGTACCACTAACTAAATATCTTTAATATCCCTCTTGGATGCTAATGTTAAGTCAGTTCACTCATAACAGGCTGGAATTGAGTAACAACTTGTCTGACAGTGAATTGAATGCACACATACTATGTCTAATCTCTGAATTCTCCTCCCCTAACCAACAATATTTCTCTTACCTTGGTGAAAGATTTGGGAACATTCTTCATATCTAACTGAAGAAGATTCCCAATAATGGGCAGTGGAAAAGGGCCGGGGGGCAGTTTCCAGCTGCTATAGATCTGTTTCCAGATAGATATAAGCATTAGGGTGGCCATCCACACCAACAGGGCAACTGTGATGCCCAAGGCAGCCATGGTGCCTTTGGAGTCACTGCCGACTTATGGGAATGCTCTGAAGCCACAGCTTTTATAATGCACCCTTGGGAAGGAGGGTGACCAGCCAACCAATGCCATCTTCCTTTTCCTCCCACCCAATGTATTAGTTTATTATTAGCTTCTGTTGGCCATCATTTCAAAAGCTGGCTCCTGTGGTGGTTGCATCAGAGAAACTCCATCCTGGCACCCACCTTATTATGTTCAGTATCTATCAACCCTGGGTGCTGACACCTGCACCAAAGTCAGCCAACAGAGTCCAGGGAAATACCACGCTGGACCTTGGGTCAGAAGATCACACTGGTTTGGACAGGGGGGTTCAGGTAATGTTTAGAGGAGTAGCTTAGTGGCCAGATCTAAGGCAGCATTAATTATGTGCTGGTGAGTGTCTCCATGGCAGAGTGCTGGATCTCATGCAACAAGAGTCTTCACGTCTGCTTAGGCTCTCACTGTCTGAGAAAAGCTGTGTCTTTACACATTTCCCGAGGGTGTACATGTGGGGAGGGAAACCGAGGGCAGGTGCTGGTGAGCCTGGACCACACAGGGGTGTAGCTGTGCTCTGGGGCAAGGTCCCACTGTTCCAGGGCCCCTGGCCATAATGCTGCTGAACACCCAAATAACATCAAATTCTAAATACAGGAATACATATCTTTTGAAAATAGTGACATTTCTGAGTACTTCTTTTCAGAAGCAAGGCCTTTTTGTTTGTCTCGCATCTTATTCAATTGCCTGGACCTTCTAGGACAATGCTAACGAATGATGATGACAGGGCTGGTCTGGTAGGAATGAGGTCCTGCAGCAGGCTTTCTACCACATCTGTTGTTGGTAGTTTGTAGCAAAGACTCAGTCACACTGGAGCCACCTTCTTGCCTCCCTAGTTAATGAAGAGTACCTTGGATGAGTGTTGAGATGATAAAATAGTTTTCTAACTGAGACAATCCTCTGACTTTTCTCCTTGGGTTTGCTGGATGCAGACATGGTCTCGTGTGACAACACTCACAGCTCTCCATCACTCCCAGTGTTTGCATGGAGTGACTCTCTGTTCACATGCTGATGGACTCAACTTAGTAACAGTACTTTTGGTTATTTTGTATCTATGTCCATAAATAGAATTGGGCTGTAGATTCTTATGTTTTATTAGGTTCTTGCATAAGAATCGTGGGTGAGCCCCGTGATGGACATTAAGGAGGGCATGGATTGCATGGAGCACTGGGTGTTAAATGCAAACAATGAATCTTGGAACACTGCATCAAGAACTAATGATGTACTGTATGGTGACTAACATAACATTAAAAAAAAAAAAAGAATTGTGTTAACTCAAGAAAACAATTGAAATACCCTCCATCTTTCTTCTATGTCTGAGATGCTTTAAACCATCAAGAAATTATCTGGACTTTGAAATGTTGTTAGAACTCACTATTAAACAACATGGAGGGTGAGACAAGATGGCAGGGAAGTAGGAGGAGGCGCTGTTTCAACCTGTCCCCTAAAGTGAGCTGATTACCTACCAAGGAACTCCGATCACCCATGAAATCAGCCTGAGATCAGTATTCTACATGTCTGGATATCTACGGGGGCAGAAGACACCAGTGGGCAGGTAAAGTGGAGTGGGAACATCGGACTAATATCGGAAGGTAAACAAAAGGGGGAGGGAGCCACCAGAGGCGACCCATTGGAAAGTAATACCCCAATACGAGAGTCTCCTGCATCTGGGGACCAGCATTAACTTGGAGTCTGGTTGAAAGCACTCAAAAAGAGCAAAGGATCGCTGGGGGAAATTGAGGGAATCGGGGCAGTTAGGGACAGGGGCTTAAGTTCCCGGACCCAGGACAACCACCCCTGGTGCTGAGCCAGAGAGAGTGCAGCAGAGAAACCAGGTCTTGGTCCCGGAGCCGCCAGCATGCCTGAGAGCAAGTGGGGTCCTGTGAGGGTCTGGGAGCCTCGCCAGCCGGCAGAAACACAGCCTTTTTGCAGTCCCCATGCAAGTGCCGTGCCGCGCTATCAGAGCCTGGGACTCGCACGCCCCACACCCTCCCTTGAGAGAGGCGCGCGCAGGCACCAGCCCAGCGCTCTCAGACCCGGAAAGACCAGCCGCTCCCAGCCTGGCCAGTGGGAAAATCTCAGGGAGCGATCGCTGCTGGGAACCTCTCTGGCCGGTCCGGAGCTGCCCAGACAGCCGCTGCTGTCGTGGTTTTGGGTACAAGCAGGAGTTCCTGTGTCCCCAGGGACCGCGACTGGGAACGTGCTCTGCCAGCAGCCAAGGGGGAACTTGTGTGCCCTGCAGCACCCAGAGGGGAACAGACTGAGGCTTCTCTCTGGGAGGGAGGTCGGGGTGCAGTTTGCTTTCCTCTAAACCTCCAAAAACCATCAAAAGATGTCAAGGCGAGAGGGGGAAAAAAAACAACGAACAAACAAACATAAAAACCTCCAGAGAACAAAAGCCTGAAAAACCAGTTTCCTCAGAGCCCACCCCCTTGAGGGGGGCGGGAGGACTTAACTCAGGAAACTCTGCCCGAAAACCCACGTGGCAGGCCCCTCCCCCAGAAAACCAACCAGGAAAAAAAAAGGGGAAAAAAGATTACAAGAGAACAACTACCACTAGTTCATAGATACAACTTTTATTTTTAATTCATTCCCACTATCCTGTTCATATTTTTTTATACAGACAATTTTTAACCTATTTACCATCACAGTGAGATGTCCAGTACATCAAATTCCATAATAACCTTTTAATCTGAACTTTTTGATACATATACCCATGTTTTTCTTTTGCTTTTCTATTTTTTAATTTTTTTTTAATTTTAGCTTAGTTTAATTTATTTCTTTTTTATGTTTTTTTATTTTTTAATATTCATATAGAGTTAAACTTCAAGGTAATCCCCATTGCCCAATCAATGCTACCCCTATAGGTAAACCAATTTTTAATCCCCCATTATCTTAGGAAAGTTGAGTCCTTTAACAAAGGTATCAAGATATATCCAGGAAGAATCAAAATAACCTTCCTCGCCCACACTGAGAATTTATAACCACTCTCTCATCTTTTTCTCCCACCAGTGTTTCTGTGAATCTGTGTTTGTCCTGGTAGTACATAAATCTTATACTTGGGGTTCTTTCTGACAATGTTATTTTCTTTTTTTGCTTTTATATATATATTTTTTTCTCTTGTCATATACTTTTATCAGTCTTTTTGTTTGTCTGTATTTGTTTGTATACTTCATAAATCTTACCTTGGGGCCCATTTGGGCTGAGCCTTCTCTTTTATCTTCCCTTTTCTCTCTCTCTCTCTCTCTCTCTCTCTCTCTCTCTCTTCTTTTTCTTTTCTTTTTTCTCTCGTTTGGGTGGGCACTCCTGATTTCTCAGAAGTGATCCAGGGTGCACCTTGATTGCACCAAGGTTGATACATCCAGCTACATCCATTCAGCCATCTCTCACCAAAATGAGTAGGAGGAGAAATGCCCAACAGAAGAAAAATTCAGAGGATGGGCCTTCTGCAACCGAGCTAATGGTTGACATAGACATTATGTCGGAAAGGGAATTCAGGCTAACAATTATTCAGGCAATAGCTAGGTTGGAGAAAGCCATGGATGACCAAGCGGAATTGATTAGGGCAGAACTGAAAGCCACCAGGGATGATGTTCACAATGTTAGGGCAGAACAGAAAACCACCAGGGATGATGTTCACAATGCTCTTAATGAGTTCCAATCTAATCTAAATTCTCTAAAGCTAGGGTAACTGAGACAGAAGAATTAGTGATCTGGAGCACAAACAGATAGAGAGAAAGGATCAGGAGGAAGCCTGGAACAAACAGCTTAGAAGCCATGAAAACAGAATCAGGGAAATAAATGATGCCATGAAACGTTCCAATGTCAGAATTATTGGAATCCCTGGAGGGGAGGAGAAAGAAAGAAGTCTAGAAGATATAGTGGAACATGTTATCCATGAAAATTTTCCCAATCTCGCGAATGGAACCAGCGTTCATATACTAGAGGCAGAACGGTCTCCCCCCCCCAAGATTATAGATTCTTGAAAGCCCTCGAGACACCTAATAGCAAGAATGAAGAATTATAATTGTAGGCAGGCCCTCTTGAAGGCAGCTAGGACAAAGAAGCTCCTTACATACAGAGGAAAGCCCATCAGAATAACATCAGACCTGTCCACAGAAATCTGGCAAGCCAGAAAGGGCTGGCAAGATATATTCAGGGCACTAAATGAGAATAACATAGCCAAGAATACTTTATCCAGCAAGACTGACATTCAAAATGGATGTAAAGATAAAGAGTTTCCAAGACCAGCAAGGCTTAAAAGAGTATGCGACCACCAAGCCAACACTGCAGGAAATATTAAGCGGGGTTCTATAAAAGAGGAAAAATCCCAAGAATATCATTGAACAGAAATATAGAGACAATCTACAGAAAGAAAGACTTCAAAGGTAACATGATATCAATAAAAACATATCTATCAATAATCACTCTCAATGTGAAAGGCCTAAATGCACCCATAAAACGACACAGGGCTGTAGACTGGATAAAACGACAGGACCCATCCATATGTTGTCTACAAGAGACCCATATTGAACCTAAGGATACACCCAGACTGAAAGTGAAGGGATGGAGAAGCATCTTTCATGCCAATGGGCCTCAAAATAAGGCCAGAGTAGCGATTCTCAGATCAGATAAATTAGATTTAAAACTAAAGACTATAGTCAGAGATATAGAAGGACACTACATAATTCTTAAAGGGAGTATCCACCAAGAATATATAACAATTGTAAATATTTATGCCCCCAACATGGGAGCAGCCAATTACATAAGAAAACTATTAATCAAGATAAAGAGTCTTATCGATATGAAAACATTTATAGTAAGAGATCTCAACACGCCTCTCTCAGTAACAGACAGATCATCCAAGCAGAAAAGCAATAAGGAAACAAGAGCACTGAATGAAACATTGGACCAGATGGACCTCATAGATATATACAGAACATTCCACCCTAAAACAACAGAATACTCATTCTTCTCAAGTGCACAGGGAACCTTCTCCAGAATAGATCACATACTGGGTCACAAATCAGGACTCAACTGATACCAAAAGACTGAGATTATTCCCTGCATATTCTCAGATCACAATGCTTTGAAACTGGAGTTCAATCACAAGGAAGTTTGGAAGGAACTCAAACACCTGGAAGCTAAAGACCACCTTGCTTAAGAATGCTTGGATCAACCAGGAGATCAAAGAAGAACTTAAACAATTCATGGAAACCAATGAGAATGAAGGCACTTTGGTCCAAAACCTATGGGATATAGCAAAGGCGGTCCTAAGGGGGAAATACATAGCCATCCAAGCCTCCCTCAAAAAAATTGAAAAATCCAGAATACAACAGCTGTCTCTACGCCTTAAAGAACTGGAGAATCAACAACAAATCAAAACAACTCCACACATAAGAAGGGAAATAATCAAGGTTAGAGCAGAGATGAATGAAGTAGAAACTAGAGATACAGTAGAACGTATCAACGAAACTAGAAGCTGGTTTTTTGAAAGAATCAATAAGATCGATAAACCATTGGCCACACTAATCCAAAAGAAAAGAGAGAAAGCTCAAATTAATAAAATTATGAATGAAAAAGGAGAGATCACAACTAACACCAAGGAAGTAGAAACAATCATCAGAAGCTATTATCAACAGTTATATGCAAATAAGTTAAGCAATCTAGATGAAATGGATGCATTCCTGGAAAACTATAAACTCCCAAAACTGAACCAGGAAGAAAGTGACAACCTGAATAGACCGATATCTAGTAACGAAATTGAAGCAGTGATCAAAAACCTCCCAAAAAACAAGAGCCCGGGACCTGATGGATTCCCTGGGGAATTCTACCAAACGTTCAAAGAAGAAATAACACCTATTCTCCTGAAGCTGTTTCAAAAAAATGAAGCAGAAGGAAAAATTCCAGACTCTTTTTATGAAGCCAGCATTACCCTGATCCCCAAACCGGGCAAAGACCACACCAAAAGGAGAATTTCAGACCAATATCACTGATGAATATGGATGCTAAGATTCTCAACAAGATCCTAGCAAACAGGATCCAACAGCACATTGAAAAGATTATCCACCATGACCAGGTGGGATTCATCCCTGGGTTACAAGGGTGGTTCAACATTCTCAAATCAATCAACGTGATAGAATAAATCAATAAGAGAAGAGAGAAGAACCACATGGTCTTCTCAACTGATGCAAAAAAAGCATTTGACAAAATCCAGCATCTGTTCCTGATGAAAATGCTTCAAAGTATAGGGATAGAGGGAACATTCCTGAACTTCATAAAATCTATCTATGAAAGACCCACAGCAAACATCATCCTCAAGGGGAAGAAGCTCACAGCCTTCCCGTTGAGACCAGGAACACGACAAGGATGCCCACTCTCACCACTCTTGTTCAACATAGTATTAGAAGTCCTAGCAACAGCAATCAGACAACAAAGAGAAATAAAAGGTATCCAAATTGGCAATGAAGAAGTCAAACTCTCTCTCTTCACAGATGACATGATTCTTTATATGGAAAACCCAAAGACTCCACCCCCAAACTACTAGAACTCATACAGCAATTCAGTAACGTAGCAGGATACAAAGTCAATGTACAGAAATCAGTGGCTTTCTTATACACTAACAATGAAAATACAGAAAGGGAAATTAGAGAATCGATTCCATTTACTATAGCACCAACAACCATAAGATACCTGAGAATAAACCTAACCAAAGAGGTAAAGGATCTGTACTCGAGGAACTACAGAACACTCATGAAAGAAATTGAAGAAGACACAAAAAGATGGAAGACCATTCCATGCTCTTGGATCGGAATAATAAACATTGTTAAAATGTCTATACTACCTAGATCAATCTATACTTTTAATGCCATTCTGATCAAAATTCCACTGGTATTTTTCAAAGAGCTGAAGCAAATAATCCTAAAATTTGTATGGAATCAGAAGAGACCCCGAATTGCTAAGGAAATGTTGAAAAACAAAAATAAAACTGGTGGCATCATGTTACCTGATTTCAAGCTTTACTAAAAAGCTGTGATCACCAAGACAGCATGGTACTGGCATAAAAACAGACACATAGACCAGCGGAACAGAGTAGAGAGCCCAGATATGGACCCTCAACTCTATAGTCAAATAATCTTCGACAAAGCAGGAAAAAATATACTATGGAAAAAAGACAGTCTCTTCAATAAATGGTGCTGGGAAAATTGGACAGCTATATGTAGAAGAATGAAACTCAACCATTCTCTTACACCATACACAAAGATAAACTCGAAATGGATAAAGGACCTCAACGTGAGACAGGAATCCATCAGAATCCTAGAGGAGAACATAGGCAGTAACCTCTTTTATATCAGCCACAGCAACTTCTTTCAAGATATGTCTCCAAAGGCAAAGGAAACAAAAGTGAAAATGAACTTTTGGGACTTCATCAAGATCAAAAGCTTCTGCACAGCAAAGGAGACAGTCAACAAAACAAAGAGGCAACCCACAGAATGGGAGAAGATATTTGCAAATGACAGTACAGACAACAGGTTGATATCCAGGATCTATAAAGAACTTCTCAAACTCAACACACACAAACAGATACTCGTATCAAAAAATGGGCAGAAGATATGAACAGACACTTCTCCAATGAAGACATACAAATGGCTATCAGACACATGAAAAAATGTTCATCATCACTAGCCATTAGGGAGATTCAAATTAAAACCACATTGAGATACCACCTTACACCAGTTAGAATGGACAAAACTAGCAAGACAGGAAACAACGTGTGTTGGAGAGGATGTGGAGAAAGGGGAACCCTCTTACACTGTTGGTGGGAATGCAAGTTGATGCAGCCACTTTGGAGAACAGTGTGGCGATTCCTCAAGAAATTAAAAATAGAGCTTCCCTATGACCCTGCAATTGCACTACTGGGTATTTACCCCAAAGATACAGATGTGGTGAAAAGAAGGGCCATCTGTACCCCAATGTTTATAGCAGCAATGGCCACAGTCGCCAAACTGTGGAAAGAACCAAGATGCCCTTCCACGGACGAATGGATAAGGAAGATGTGGCCCATATTCACTATGGAGTATTATGCCTCCATCAGAAAGGATGAATACCCGACTTTTGTAGCAACATGGACGGGACTGGAAGAGATGATGCTGAGTGAAATAAATCAAGCAGAGAAAGTCAATTATCATATGGTTTCACTTATTTGTGGAGCATAACAAATAACATGGAGGACATGGGGAGATGGAGAGGAGAAGGGAGTTGAGGAAAATTGGAGGGGGAGATGAACCATGAGAGACTATGGACTCTGAAAAACAACCTGAGGGGTTTTGAAGGGGCAGGGTGTGGGAGGTTGGGGGAGCCAGGTGGTGGGTATTGGGGAGGGCACGTATTGCATGGAGCACTGGGTGTGGTGCAAAAACAATGAATACTGTTACGCTGAAAAGAAATTTTAAAAAACCAACATGGAGAGACTTTATTGAAGTTAAACAATTATTTGTAAAGATTAAAAGACCATCTTAATTAAGAAAGTAAAACATGTTCTTTGTAAAAATTCAAACAATACAAAACTGGATAAAGCAAAAAGTGGGAGTTCCAGGTTCTCCCTACAGAGGTAGCTTTCCTACTTTAAGACTTATTAATAAAGAAAAATTGCTGCCAATTCTTTTTTCTTATTTCTGATTTTTGTTAGACTTATTGAAAGATTTCCTTTGAGGGCATCTGGGTGGTTAAGCATCTGTCTTTGGCTCAGATCATGATCTCAGGGTCCTGGGATAGAACTTCACAGCAGGCTCCCTGCTCAGCAGGGAGTCAGCTTCTCTCTCTGCCATGCCCCTGCTCATGCTCATACACTCTCTCTCAAATAAATAAATAAAATCTTTTTTAACTTTATTTATTTATTTGACACACGGAGAGAGAAATCACAACTAGGCAGAGAAGCAGGCAGAGGGGGCTGGGGAAGCAGGCTCTCCACTGAGCAGAGAGCCTGATGCAGGACTTGGTTCCAGGACCCTGAGATCATGATCTGAGCCAAAGGCAGAGGCTTAACACACTGAGCCACCCAGGCACCCAATAAAATCTTTTCTAAAAAAGAAATAAGGAAAGACTTCTTTTACACTTACTTAATTCTGTGTATCAACCTCATGAATACACCTAAAAGGGAAGTTAGGGGCGCCTGGGTGGCTCAGTGGGTTAAAGCCTCTGCCTTCAGCTTGGGTCATGATCCCAGGGTTCTGGGATCGAGCCCCGCATCAGGCTCTCTGCTCATCAGGTAGCTAGCTTCCCCCTCTCTCTGCCTCTCTGCCTACTTGTGATCTCTCTCTCTCTCTCTGTCAAATAAATAAATAAAATCTTTTTTTTTTAAAGGAAATTAAACAAGTGCCTTGGTTGCCATTAACTTTAAACAACTCCCTGTGTGCTGGTGTTACCTCTTACTCCTGGTAGAACCCACGCCTTCAATACTTGAAGAATTAGCAGTAGGGAATTGAAATAAAATCCTAGGAGACTAGCAGAGCCTTCTTTTTAAAAAGTTTGCCTGCCTAAAATCGACAACACAGGAAAACAGGTGTTGGTGAGAATACAGAGAAAGGGGAACCCACCTACACTGCCGATGAGAATGCAAGCTGGCGGCCACTCTGGAAAACTGTGCGGAGGTCCCACAAACAAACGACAAATACCACTTCCATATGACCCAGGGCTCACTCGATGGGGTATTTACCCAAGAAATGCGGAAACACCGATTCAAAGGGACACATGAACCCCGATGTTTATAGCAGCACTATTTACAGTAGACGAGAGGTGGAAGGCCCCCAAGTGTCCACTGACTGATGGACGGAGAAAGGAGAGGGGGTCTGTGTACGTGTGTATACGATGGAGAATTATTAAGCCATCAGGATGAAATCTCGCCATTTACAACGACAAGGATGGGGCTAGACAGTATTGCGCTGAGCAGAGGAAGTCAGAGAAAAACAGATATACAGATGCAGTTGTAAATTGGATTATTTTCTTAATTTCTCTTTCTGAGACTTTCTTACTAGTGTACAGTGGTGGCCAATGTTTGTATATTGACTTCATATCCCTGCTGAATTCATCAATTAGCTATAACAAAATTTTTTCTTTTAAGTAATTCATTGAAATACAATGATATACAATAAAGTAAACAGATTTAAAATGCAAAACAAAAGAACTTATCAAACTCAACACCCAAAGAACAAATAACCCAATCAAGAAATGGACAGAGGATATGAACAGACATTTCTGCAAAGAAGACATCCAGATGGCCAACAGACACATGAAAAAGTGTTCCACATCACTCGGCATCAGGGAAATACAAATCAAAACCACAATGAGATACCACCTCACACCAGTCAGAATGGCTAAAATTAACCAGTCAGGAAATGACAGATGCTGGCGAGGATGCGGAGAAAGGGGAACCCTCCTACAATGTTGGTGGGAATGCAAGCTGGTGCAACCGCTCTGGAAAACAGCATGGAGGTTCCTCAAAAAGTTGAAAATAGAGCTCCCCTTTGACCCAGCAATTGCACTACTGGGTATTTACCCTAAAGATACAAACATAGTGATCCAAAGGGGCACGTGCACCCGAATGTTTATAGCAGCAATGTCTACAATAGCCAAACTATGGAAAGAACCTAGATGTCCATCAACAGATGAATGAATAAAGAAGATGTGGTATATATACACAATGGAATACTATGCAGCCATCAAAAGAAATGAAATCTTGCCATTTGCGACAATGTGGATGGAACTAGAGAGTATTATGCTTAGCGAAATAAGTCAATCGGAGAAAGACAATTATCATATGATCTCCCTGATATGAAGAATTTGAGAGGCAGAGTGGGGGGGTGGTTAGGTGGTAGGGAAGGAAAAAATGAAAGAAGATGGGATCGGGAGGGAGACAAACCATAAGAGACTCTTAATCTCACAAAACAAACTGAGGGTTGTCAGGCGGAGGGTAGGAGAGAGGGTGATTGGTTTATGGACACTGGAGAGGGTATGTGCTATGGTGAGTGCTGTGAAGTGTGTAAGCCTGACAATTCACAGACCTGTACCCCTGGGGCTAATAATACATAATATGTTAATTTTTTTAAATGTTTAAAAATGCAAAAATTAATTAATTAATTAAAAGGATTATTCATCACGACCAAGTGGGATTTATTCCTGGGCTGCAAGGTTGTTTCAACATCTGCAAATCAATGTGATACAATGTATTAATAAAAGAGAGAACAAGAGCCATATGATACTCTCAATAGATTCTGAAAAAGCATATGACAAAGTACAGCATCCTTTCTCAATCAAAACTCTTCAAAGTGTAGGCATAGATGGTACATACCTCAATATCATCAAAGCCATCTATGAAAAACCTACAGAGAATATCATTCTCAATGGGGAAAAACTGAGAGCTTTTCTGCTAAGATCTGGAACATGGCAGGGCTGTCCACTACCACCACTGCTGTTCAACATAGTACTAGAAGTCCTAGCCTCAGATTTCAGAAAACAAACAGAAATAAAAGTCATCTGAATCAGCAAAGAAGTCAAACTATCACTCTTTCCAGATGATATGGTATTTTATGTGGAAAACCCAAAAGACCACTCCAAAACTGCAAGAACTCATACAGGAATTAACTAAAGTGTCAGTATATAAAATCAATGCACAGAAATCAGTTGCATTTCTATACACCAACAACTAGACAGAAGAAAGAGAAATTAAGGAGTTGGTCCCATTTACAATTGCACCCAAAACCATAAGGTACCTAGGAATAAATCCAACCGAAGAGGCAAAGAATCTGTACTCAGAAAACTATAAGTACTCATGAAAGAAATTGAGGAAGACACAAAGAAATGGAAAAATGTTCCATGCTCATGAATTGGAAGAAAAAATATTGTGAAAATGTCTATGCTACCTAGAACAATATACACATTTAAAGCAATCCCTATCATAATACCATCAACTTTTTTCAAAGAAATGGAACAAATAATCCTAAATTTTATATGGAACCAGAAAAGACCCTGAATCACCAGAAGAAAGTTGAAAAAGAAAACCAAAGTTGGTGGCATCACAATTCCAGACCTCAAGCTCTATTATAAAGCTGTAATCATCAAGACAGTATGGTAGTTGTACAAAAACAGACACATAGATCAATGGAACAGGATACAGGGCCCAGAAATAGACCTTCAACTCTATGGTCAACTAATCTTCTACAAAGCAGGAAAGAATGTACAATGGAAAAAAGACAGTCTCTTCAACAAATGGTGTTAGGAAAATTGGACAGCCGCATGCAGAAGAATGAAACTGGACCATTTCCTTATACCACACACAAAAATAGACTAAAATGGAAGAAATACCTCAATGCAAGACAGGAATCCATCAAAATCCTTGAGAACACAGGCAGCAACCTCTTCGACCTCAGCAGCAGCAACTTCTTCCTAAAAACTACACCAAAGGCAAGGGAAGCAAGGGCAAAAATGAACTATTGGGACTTCATCAAGATCAAAAGCTTTTGCACAGCAAAGGGAATGGTCAACAAAACCAAAAGACAACTGAGAGAATGGGAGAAGATATTTGCAAATGACATATCAGGTAAAGAGCTAGTATACAAAATGTATAAGAACTTATCAAACTCAATACCCAAAGAACAAATAATCCAATCAGGAAATGGGCAGAAGACATGAACAGATATTTCTGCAATGAAGACACCAAAATTTCCAACAGACAAATGAAAAAGTGCTCCACATCACTCAGCATCAGGGAAATACAAATCAAAACCACAATGAGATACTACCTCACACCAGTCAGAATGTCTAAAATTAACAAGTTGGGAAACAACAGATGCTGGTGAGGATGCAGAGAAAGGAGAACCCTCCTACACTGTTGGTGGGAATGCAAGCTGGTGCAGCCACTCTGGAAAACAGTATGGAGGGTCCTCAAAAAGTTGAAAATAGAGCTACCCTTCAACCATAAATTGCACTACTGGGTATTTACCCTAAAGATACAAATGTAGTAATCCAAAGGGGCACATACACCCAAATATTCATAGCAGCAATGTCCACAATAGCCAAACTATGGAAAGAACCTAGATGTCCACCAACAGATGAGTGGATAAAGAAGATGTGGTATATAAATGCAATGAAATACTATGCAGCCATCAAAAAACCCGAAATCTTGCCATTTGCAATGACGCGGATGGAACTAGAAGGTATTATGTTAAGCGAAATAAATCAATCAGAGAAAGACAATTATCATATGATTTCTGGGATATGAGGAATTTTAGAGGCAAGGCAGGGTGTCATGAGGAGAAGGGAGGGGAAAATGAAACAAGATGGGACTGGGGAGGAAGTCCCATCTTGTCCCATAAGAGACTCTTAATCTCAGGAAACAAATTGAGGGTGGTTGGAGTGGTGGAGGGTGGGAGGGATAGGGTGGTTGGGTGATGGACATTGGGGAGGGTATGCGCTATGGTGAGTGCTGTGAATTGTGCAAGACTGATGATTCACAGACTTGTACCCATGAAAAAAATAATACATTAAATGTTAATAAAAAACAATAAATAAAATTCTCCTTTTGAAGTTTCTCAAAAGGAAGATTTGGTTTGGCCCTGACCTATTTTATTGTGGAAAAAAATGACAGAAAATTGCTTTGCTCATGGCTTTCACTGCTTCAGTTTGAAATTGCAAAGTCCTCAGAGACCTCCAGTGCATCTGTGACATATCTGTGTACCACATCAGGAGGAGGGAGAAACCCAGCAGTGTGGTTTGATTTCTAAGTAGGTCAGGATCTTTAAGAGAAAGACGCAGTGAGCCTAAAGCTGGGGTTTTGTGAATCTAGGTGGGCAGCCAGCCACGCAGGCAGATAGGTATGCCTATCTCCCTATCTGGAATGCCAAAGGGGAGCTTAGGCAGCTCAGATGCTGCAACCAGAAGGGGCTTTAGGAATTCCTGATTGCATACGCTGGTCCTGGGTGACTGCTGAGAAGGGGTGTGTGTGGCATCTGGCATGGGACAGGGCCAGCGGTGACCAGGAAGTGGGAAGCCCTATCCTGCTGACTCAGTGGCACCTCAGCCTTGCAGGGGAAGGAGCTGAGAGGGGAGATGGTTAGATATGCAGCAGGTGGGGCTCTCAGGAAGCCCAGAGCTCTACAGCGTTGGGAGTTCCACCATAACTGATTGCAGCTGGTGACATATTTCTGTAAACTGGCATGTCTTTGTTCAGATTCCACCTGGGAAAAGACAAACTTTCTCTGTTTTTGAGATGTGCCATGTTGTTAACACTTGTACCTGGTAGCCCACAATCCATGTGAGCCCAGACAGCAGGCCATGGATGCTCCCACCTGACACCCCTGGGACTGCAGGGCGTTGTCCCCAGGGAAGGAGGTCAGGCTGGCCTTGTTTTCCTCACTCACCATCTGATTGCTCCATGGGCATGAGGAAGATTCTCTCCTCAAATGATCTAGGTCCTGTCCTGCCCAGGGAGACTGGGTGTCCCCAGAAGGGTTGAGGGCTGCTGGTACACAGACCTGGGAGCTAGGTGGGTGTGTTGGCCAAGGTTGTGTTGCTGCGCTCAACTGGGTCTGTGCCTTTCTTCCTGTATCCCAGTCCCTGGCCCAGAGAAGGGACAAGCTTCTTGTCCATCCCAGGAGCAGAAGATGGGGTTAGAACCAGGAACCTGGGTGACCTACATTCGCCCCATCTCAACCCAGAGGTGCAGCCTAGACTGGCCCAGGCAGGGTCTGGCAGCTGTATCTTCAACGAAGTGCTGGGTCCAGTCAGTCTGCGGCAGATTCTGACAGCTGAGAGTGACTTTTACAAAGCAGCCAAACCCTGACCAGGCTGGGGCCCAAGCCACTCTCCCCTCCAAGACCCTGTGCTCCCCCTGAATCCCCAGCTCAAAGACCCCCTAGGTGAAAACCCCATCGTGTCCTGAAGGCCCCAGCTGACTGGGTTCTCCTTCTGGGAATCTGGGAGTCAGGTGCCTGGCTTGCTGATGGAGATGTGCCTCACCACCACAGTGCCAGGCACACGTGCAAGTGAGCCTCTTGTCCCTGGATCATGTAGATGTTCGAAGTCAAAGTGAGGAAAGTCTCATGTTGAGCTTCTCTGTAATGTGTGGTGTGACGCTGGCCCAGCCCAAGGCTGTCATGGGAAGGGGTGTCTGCAGGGCTGGGAAGGGCAGGCAGGGAGTCCAGGAGGAGAGCTAATTCTCTCCCTGAGCCTGGGGACCTTCGTTGGCATCTTCATTATGTGCTTTGTGTAGCCATTTCAGGGAGCAAGCATTCCCACAGAGGCTGCCCAGTCCACCCTGTGCTTCACTTTGCAGGCAGGGCTGCGCCCAAAGGCCAGAGGACCCCACCTGTTGAACGGGTACAAACAACCCCACAGCTGTGGAGGAGTTTGTCCTATAACATTTCTCAGGGGACCCTGGGCTGCAGTGTCTCTTCTTGGCTATGTCCTTCCTCCTCTACCTTGGGGCTTTCACAGGAAATGCCTTCATTGTCATGGCCATCAGCCTGCATCCGGGCCTCCAGGCCTCAGTGAACCTCTTTCTCACCAACCTGGCCCTTGTAGACACCACCCACACATTCACTATTCTCCCCAAATTGCTGGAGAACCTGGTAGTCAACCAGGTTGACTGCATGGTCCAGCTCTTCTTCCTGATACGGCTCCTGGGAGTCAAGCCACTGCTGCTCCTGGCTGTGGCCTGTGACTGCTATGTGGCCATCTACCACCCAATGCACTACAGCATGCTGAGGAGCTGACCCATCTGTGCCCTACTCTCAGGAACCATGTGGGCAGTCACTGCAGTCAGCACATCTGTGCACACAGGCATGATGACCAGGTTAACATTCCGTGGTCCCTGTCAGATCCATCATTTTCTACATGAAGTTCCCAAGCTGCTGCTGCTCTCCGGTAGACCAATGACCCTGAACAACATTATGGTCATCACTGCAGACATTTACTCTGGAGTAGTCAACTTCCTGTTCACCCTGGTGCTCTACAGCTGCATCATCACCAGCACCCAGGCACCTGCCAGGTGTGGGCAAGTAGTGGGCATTTCTCCACCTGCTCCTCTCACCTCCTGGTGGCCACCTGGTACCACTCCACCATCATCTACACATACATCTGCCAGGCTTCAACCCCTCCATGGAAAATGGCAAAGTGGTCCCTGTGCTGGACAAGACAATCAGCCCCACCTTGAGCTCCCCCTCATCTACTCTCTGTGGAACAAGGATGTCAACGTGACCCTCAAGAAAGTATTTTCCTATATCTAATAAATGAAGGGAAATGGCCAATATAGAATTTTAGGGTGTTAACCAGCTAATCTTAAAATAGGACTTTGAGAATCTATTTTAAGTGGAAAACTGCAAGAAAGCAATAGATTTGTACATAATGTGCTTTCCCTATAGTCGCTGCAGTGTTCCACATGCCACTTCAACTAAGCTGTCCAAAGTCCTAACCGCAGGTACTCTCAGAGCTCCTGGGAGCAGGAAAAGCCAATGGGCAGCCTGCCCACCGTCCTGCCCTTTTGCCTGGCTTGAACCTTGGTCTTATCAGGCCTCAGATGAAATGTCACCCACAGAGTCTCAGTGTGTTCCCTTATCTGAAAGTTCTCTTCCAACTATTCACACTGTCTTACTCCGTTTATTTTTTGAAATCTTATTGTTTACTTACCCAGGTGTATTTTACTAGAACACAAGCCGCATGAGTTCTGGACTTTTGTCCATTCCATTCGGTGTTCTACCCCCAGCACCTAGAACAGTGACGTGCGCGCAGCGGTGGCCGGTGTCAGCTGAGTGCATGAGCGCCTCACATTCCTGACTGTGGACTTTGTGTCCTCAAAGTTTCCACCTGCTTTGTTCAAGCTGAGCACAGCCCAGTAATCACTTCCTGAGTGAACAACGCACCCATGTCCTTCTGGAAAACCACAGGACTGGACTTTACCCTGTATATGTGGTTTTGAGGAGTTTAGAATCGGCCAAGTTTGTCTGGGGTTTTTTGGGGTTTAGGGCTGCTATGACAAGCTTTCCTGTAACTAAAAAGTCAAGAAGCAAAGTGCAGTTTCCAAAGCCTAAACTACATGTCCAAGCATGTCTGCATGCAGTCCTCTCCAGGAAGACCTGTCCCCAGGAGGCTCCAGTGGACAGGGAAGGAACCTTCCAGTGGTACGGAGGGTGGAGAGTGTGAGGGGATAGTTCTGAAAATAAGACTTAAAAGTCACAGGCATCCCTTTATTTTTTTTAAATTTTTATTTATTTTTTTTTAATTTCTTTTCAGTGTTCCAGAATTCATTGTTTATGCACCACACCCAGTGCTCCATGCAATACATGCTTTCCATAATACCCACCACCTGGATCACCCAACCTCCCACTTACCTCCCCCCAAAAAACCTCAGTTTGTTTCTCAGAGTCATCCCTTTAAATGGAACTTCCAGGAGGATGGAATTGTGTGGAAGTCCTTGGAAGTCCTGAGTCCGTCTTGGTCCTTGGTGAGCTGGTGCTGCTTCTTCTGCAGTGGCAGCCCCAAGGCTTCCCCATTATACATGCTCCCCACAGGTGCTCTCGTTCTCTTGAATTGTGGCAGCTCCTCAGCCTGAATACATGTCAGCCAGCCATTGCTGACTGCCTTGGGGACTTCCTAGAAGTAGGCCCTGAAATAGCACTTTGTGGAAGTGATTCATTAAAGCCAACATAACCAGGTCACAAAAAGAATAAGAGTGCCTGAGTGCAGCAGAGCTCCCAGGCATTGGACCAGGGAAGCTGCCTGCAAACAGTGAGCCCAGGCGCCAGCTTTCTGCTTGGTGTTGCCATAAACTGGGAACCACTGCATAGTCAGTCAGTGGTCACAGTGAGTGACCACTCTCTGAGCAGGGGCCCAGCAAGAGGCAGAACTTGGGCGGGACCCCCTCCATCCCCTTGGAGGAGCAGCTCTGGTCCACCCTGCAGTAGTCCATGAAGTTTGGAGACTCAAAGTGGGGTCACGAGTCTGATATAAAACACTCAGTCACAGGGTGAGTGTACACAGAGTGTGGACAGAAACCAGAGAGATAAGAGTGATTGGCTGCTTCTCTGTACGGCTACACTGAAGAGTGGGGGGTGCTAACTTTCAGCTTCAGGGCTAAAGATGGGGCACCGCCATTTTTATACCCCCCCACAAGCTCTAGAGCCACTTACACTGAGCCCTGCCCCACAGGCAAGGGTAGTGCAATTAATCCCAGCAAAGACACCTGAGAATCAGCTCAATAGGGCCCTCCCCCAAGAAGAACAGCAGGAATTTTGTGTGAATACCAAATTTACCCATCATAGAGAGCTGCAAAACTTCAGACTTGAGGAAAATGGTATTTAGCATTCGTGCGATTTTTTAATTATTCTTTAGTCTTCCAGTTTTGTTTTTCTTCTCTTTTTTTCCCATTATGTCCAGTTAGCCATCATTAGTTTTGATGCAGTGTTCAGTGATTCATTAGTTGCTTATAACACCCAGTGCTCGTCACCACATGCACCCTCCTTAATACCCATTTGGCTATTTTCTTATTTTACCAATTCTTATTTAAGCCCTTTTTAATTTTAATTTTTATATTTATAAATATAAATTTTTTATATATTTTTATATATATTTTATATATATTATTTTATATATATTTTATAAATATATATATTTATATATATATAAATTTATATATATAAATTTATATATATATAATATATATTTTATATATATCATATTTTTTTTTTAAATTATGGTTTCTTTCACTGTATTCAATTCTATTTTTGCATATATTTTTTTCTTTCTTTCCTATTGTGGGATCTAGTTTCTTCTAATAAACAGACTAAAAACAGCCTTACACCAGTTAGAATGGCCAATTAACAGGACAGTAAACAACGTGTGTTGGAGAGGATGTGGAGAAAGGGAAACCCTCTTACACTGTTGATGGGAATGCAAGTTGGTGAAGCCACTTTGGAAAACAGTGTGGAGGTTCCTTAAGAAATTAAAAATGAGGGCTCCTGGGTGGCTCAGTGGGTTAAAGCTTCTGCCTTCGGCTCAGGTCGTGATCCCAGGATCCTGGGATGGAGCTTCACATAGGGCTTTCTGCTCAGCAGGAAGAGCTGCTGAGCAGGGAGCTTGCTTCCTCCTCTCTCTGCCTTCTTCTCTGCCTACTTGTGATCTCTGTCTGCCAAATAAATAAAAAAATCTTTAAAAAAAAGAAATT